>VOMN01118664.1:0-11203 GCA_014899125.1 Orchestia grillus | reverse complement strand
ACCTGCTCTTGTTTTGCTGGAGTGAGACCTGATCTTGTTTTGCTGGAGTGAGACCTGTTTTTATTTTGCTAGAGTGAGACCTGTTTTTATTTTGCTAGAGGGAGACCTGCTCTTGTTTTGCTGGAGTGAGACCTGTTTTTATTTTGCTGGAGTGAGACCTGCTCTTGTTTTGCTGGAGTGAGACCTATTTTTATTTTGCTGGAGGGAGACCTGCTTTTGTTTCGCTGGAGTGAGACCTGCTCTTGTTTTGCTGGAGCGAGACCTGCTCTTATTTTGCTGGAGGGAGAAATGCTCTTGTTCCGAAGCAGAAAATTTTTAAGATGATTTTTATTGCAGCACGTCGCTTATTTACCTAATGAAACTTGCAAAAACAAGAACTTTTTGGCGGAGTTCCCGTTTTCAATATTGAAGTCTATAACTAAATGATTCTGTAAATAAATCGTGCGATGGTGTGTGTTGATATAATCACAAGGTATTAATTTCGCGGTCTGACGTCACAGGTGTTAGGTAGACACCCAAGAACGGACATCTCGGCTTGTTCCTGTTGCTATTTTTTACTCTATTCTATTCCAGTCTAAATTAATTGTTAAATTATCTAGAAAATCATATCCATTTATACGATAAACCAGTTGAATTTTTCCACGTACAGAAGGGGTTCAATAACACAAAGTCTCGTTAATTTTTAATTCTGGAGTACCCGGATTTTCTTCGCCATAGAACTATCAAATTCAGTCAAACGTCGAAAAGCAATAACTACTGCGCATAAGCTATCACATAACAGCCTGCACGAAATCGTTCTTTCGTACCGAGGCAGTAGCTGCATGAAGAATGCGATGGCACGCCGTCAATATCTGACAACAATAATCGTATTATTCATGTGCAACGACCTCGAGGCCGCCATGTACGACCGGGGAAACTCTTCATCTTCCTGCTGGCGTGAAAACTATCATTCTTTAGCCCTGCTTCGTCTGCATGTTCAAACGTCATCATCGGAGCACGTTTATGATAACTATCATTTGGAGTCATCAGGGATGCTTAGGTTAAATTTAAGGTGCAATATGGAATGTTCGTGCCTTTTCATGCAACAGGGATACGGTAATTTCATCATACCCAAAGATTCACTTATCTGCTGTACGAATGTTTTGTTCGTATTGATGTACAAAGTTTTATCACAAAATGTAATGGTGGAAAATTTCAGCAATTGACAGTATTTCATAAGTTTTACTCAGCAGGTTGTGAATCAAGACCATTCGTTGCTTCAATACCTAATACTTATGAAAGTTTATTTGTGTACGTCTCTGATTCCTTTGCCAAACTTATTAAATAATTTTCGTCTCGACACGCTTTTATGATACTAAGAAGTTGGTTTACGAACCGATTTGTTTTTGGCTCATGAACGAAATATTAACGTTAAGAGATATTTAGTTTTTATTCGAACGACATCCGATCATATATGATAAAAAAGTACGTAATGTAGGAGCCTTTTCATAAAATAATAAATGAAACATCTACGAAATACATGTATAGAGGTACAATATCATACCAATAAATATCGTCGATTTCAAACCATAGACGTCCGGCCATCCTCTTCAAAAACGCCTTGAAACTATTTGACTAAGCAGAGCTAGTTGTCATGTGGTTGTGAGGATAAAATTTATTAAATAAAATTGTAAGAAGAAAAGCCGACACTTGCAGAAGATGAAGAGAGCAATTAGGGTAACCAATAACACAGAGTAACAGAAAAATGTGAGGGTACAGAAAATGTTTCTCCGTCTGATCTGAAGGTGTCTCGTTGCTCCTGACAACGGCTTAGAGATACACGGTGAGGATTATTTGGAGCAATCTAACACGTAAAAAGAAAAATCAGGAAGAGGGAAATGGTTATACCTGGCAGGAGGTAAGAAAAGAGGCAAAATCACTAAATCTAAGCCACCAACACACGCACATAGTAAGAGGCAACACGCACTTAGTAAGAGGCAAGACGCACGTAGGTAGAAGCAACACGCACTTAGTAAGAGGCAGCAAGCATATAGTAAGAGTGATCATTCTATGGCACCTGGAATAGAAAGTTCAACACAATGAAAAAGACCGTGCTGGGTGCACAGTAAATGGAGGCAGAAATCAAACTGACAATAACCGAAGTACAAGAAGTATGTGTATAGCGACTGAGGTAGTTATAGGGTTCCATGGTGACGCTGTGAAGTGGAGCGAACAGTCTTGCCTTGGGAATAGAGGGCAGCGTAAACGTCGTCGGAAAACGAATCGAGGAGATGAGAGGAAAAACAGTTTGGGCCCTTGTTTTGAGTACTTGTTTTGAGTACTTGTTTTGAGTACTTGCTTTGAGTACTTGCTTTGAGTACTTGTTTTGAGTACTTGTTTTGTGTACTTGATTTGAGTACTTATTTTAAGTACTTCTTTTCAGTACTTGTTTTGAATATTTGTTTTGAGTACTTGTTTTGAGTACTTGTTTTGAGTACGTCTTTTCAGTACTTGTTTTGAATATTTTTTTTGAGTACTTGTTTTGAGCCCTTGTCTTGAGTACTTGTTTTGAGTACTGCTTTTGAATACTTGTTTTGATTGCTTGTTTTGATTACTTGATTTGAGTACTGGTTTTGAGTACTTGTTTTGAGTACTTGTTTTGAGTACTTGTTTTGAGTACGTGTTTTGAGTACATGTTTTGAGTACTTGTTTTGAGTACTTGTTTTGAGTACTTGTTTTGATTACTTGTTTTGAGTACTTATTTTGAGTACCTATTTCGAGTACTTGTTTTGAGCACTTGTTTTAAGTACTTCTTTTGAGTAAGACTGACTTGACCTCAGGTAAACAGGAGAAACAGTGAAATGAGACAAGAGGTAAATAGGAGAGTTCAGTCAGGAATACATGTGTGATGACAGTTTGGGGAGCAGTAAGAGAGCAACCGCAAGTGTTGGCTGTAAAGGGTGACATGGTGATATATATATATACGCATGAGAATCGTATGTGGGGGGTAAGAGAAGGAGCTATAGAAAAGATATTTGATTATACATTATACATGTCTAGAAATTATGTTCAATGACACGGAACAACTGAAACTTTGAATGAAGAAGAATGAATTTATCGGTAGCTTCAATAGATTGAAGACAATAATAGGTTGCCCAAAATTTAAGAGAATTGTTGATTAAAAGCATGGAAGGAGATGAGTGAAGTTCAGTAAATGGGTAAACTGACGCTACACTTTTGCATAAACGCTACACAAAACTGCAATGTTTGCCAAAATTAGGGTAGTTCTCGTAAACGTTCCTAAAATTCATTCCCAAAGTAAAGATTCTCTTGAAATTCAGCTTTAATTCTAGATCACCATCGGAATTCAACTGTTCGCTTAATACACCACACATGTCGAGTAAGAACTGCAAATGAGGGAGAATAATTGCAGAATTTAAAAACATAGCTTTAGAACCTAAATTTGTCAGGTAATTAACTCGAGCAATGCGTTTCTTGCTCTTTCAAAATCGAAAAGTTATTTCGAAACTACAGCCACTGGATGGCCAAGCAGCAACAAATTTCGTTTGCATGCGACTCCACAACCGTCCCTACACCCAGAAGACCTTTCGCTCTGATGTCCGGGAAATTTTGCAGGGGCATTTCACTGGTTATTTACAAAGAGAAGCTAAACTATGCTTCACTGCTGTTCTTTAGGTAAAGTTGAGCAATTTGTCTCGGAGCGCAACTATTTTAGCATTGACTTACGACCGTTACATGCCTGATATATAGCGAGTTTGTCATCCACCAACTTGATGTTTATCGCTTTTTGTCGTGTTACGTACGGCAACAGCCTCCGAGGCTGTTGCACTAGCTTCAAAATAATTTTGCCTATTATAAATATCCCTCAGAGCGACCACGATGAGTAGAGACAGGGGCATAACACCACTTTGACGTGGTATTAACACCACTTATGGTGTATCACAGTCCATCGGTGTATCTGGGGTCACTTATGGTATAGTGCAGTTGTTGTCAAATTTTCGGTGTTAGAGTACTGACGATAAGAGGTGTCTCTCAAATTAGGGCAGAGTCGATTCAAGTTATTTGAATCGAGGTCAGTGTTGGGAAGTACTTCATTTAATATGTCGCATGAGTTATCTTAAACAATCTGAGGGAGAAATTATCCAAACATGAACGATATAGAAAAGGTTGAGTTACCCATTTAAATTAAGAGCTTGAGCTAATTATTTGTGATTGTGAGTCTAATTATTTTTCAGCTCATTCACGACACGGGTTCATGATTTACAGTTGACGCTCGCATCAACGAACTAAAACTTGTCATCATCGCATCATGTCTTAAACAACTTGAAGCACCTTCCTGCTCGAGAGAGGAAGAGAGGTCTAACTTTAATTCTTGAAATCGCGCTCTGAGATCCACCGAGTTGGGCAGATTCAGGAACCCCAATTATTCTAAAATTTGTCTTTTGGAACGAGGTCCGCTGACGCGAGCTTCAACACACCACCTAATTCACTGACCGTTTATTGCAAATGCTTTCGACATCACTCGATTCCAAGATCGTATCTTCTTTTTTTTTGAATGCGGACAGCTTACAAAGACTTTTTCCAAGTAGTTAATGAATCGTAGATTCTTCTTTTTTGAATGCGAACAGTTTACAAAGGCTTTGCAGAAACTTGCACTATCATCAACCCCAATGTGGGGTCTGTTAGCTTCATTAGGAATTATTAAGATTCATTTTCAGCACTTCCTACACAAGCTGAAAAAGCAAACTTTCCAAAAACTGCTTTGCCTTTTTTAAAGTAGTTCTGTTCATAGTTACTAGAAATATGTGTCTTGTTACGCTATACTTGTATATGATGATTTGAGAACAGATCTATAAATTTGGCTAGCACAGTATTGGTTACATTATTTGTTTACAACTTTGTTCGCGCTGTCGTCACTTGGCCATTGTTAGTTGAGAAGGTTCACAGCACAGCACAGGGTACGCTTCTTATCCTTTATGATGTCCAACCCAAATTTTCCCTGAATCTGGGGTCGTTGGAAAAAAACGGATGGTACGAAAACACCCAAAAAACAGGCGAAGGGTAAGAAGTTTGTTAGATGCCGTGGAATACAATTCACNATTGGAAGAAAACGGTTGGTACAAAAACAGCCAAAAAACAGGCGAAGGGTGAGAAATTTGTTAGACACCATGGAGTACAATTCATTGCTGGGGCAAAAATAAAAACAGTAGGAGATAAACTCGAACGGATTGGTCGAACTTTGAGAGAAAGATGATCGTACAAAAGCCAATACGCGAGAGAGAAAAGAAGTCTATATTTTAATGTGACTCTTCCGACCTTGTTGAAAAACACGAACATTTAGGGCAAACAGAAAAGAGTGAACGTTTTATAGTAGTATGGTAGAGAAAAAGTTGTATAGTAGAAGGTCTCTTGACCTTTTTTCTCGAGAAAAATGACGTATGAAAGACAGAACTTTCCTGTACCGTGGCAAGAGAGCAGGCAGAAGCTAAAGCTTATGGACTATTGGCTCAAAATTTTTGAAATGAGAGAGGTGGGCGGCTTGGGAATAGAATAAAGAGAAAGACTACCGTACTGTGAAGTGACAACAGAAATGTAAAGAGGCACTGTAAAATTTTTTGAATCTCTGATCCAAAATTCATGATATGAACAAGGTGTGTAACTCAGGGATAAGTGGTATGACAGAAGTGTTTATCACAGACATGCTGATATAACATTGGTGCTTTTTACAGAAATTGACGATATGACCGAAGTATCGAGGTATTTATCACAGGTATAGGTGAAGTGACCGACGTGTTCATCACACGGATAGGTGATGTGACCGAGGTGTTCCTTGATAGATGTACGCTAGGCCTAGGCCCGTGTAGAATTAGGCATAGTACATATGGATCAGGATATGTAATCGGCAGAAGACTTAGGGTAGACGCCCATTAATGGAGCACTCAGCTTGTCCCTTTTACCATTTCCCATCCTAATCAAAAACTTCATTGTGTGAATTAACCATACCTCATTCGAGGCATTTTGTGGTAGAATTCCAGCTAAAATCTTCAGATTTTTCATCCCATTAAAAAGCACTAAATTTCAGCAGCAAATCCTGATTTAGAACACAGAAGTGTTGTCGCCCTGTTAAACGAGAGACACGGTTATCGCCGGGCTAGAATTACTGCCCTCCGCCACGCAGGGCCGCCGCTACGTTTCTGAGATGGGTTGTCAGAAGTGTGTCATGTAACAGTGCGATGTGCGTTGTTCAGGGGCCTGGGCGAGGATCTTTGGAGTAATTTATGCCCCTGTCTCCACGTTAAAGACACGCAGCCTGCCACAAATGGTCCTCTAAATCAGAGGGACGCGAGAGTTAGCAACAAAATATCGGCCGGTCCCTCCACCCATCGTGCAGAACTGTCCCTCGAAAGGGTATTATAATGACAGAGGGATAACAAATTCTCGGGATTTATTTCGTAGCTTCGATACTAAACCTCCGACGCGAGTTTCACCTTCTTACACTGCGATGTAGAGCGTTGAGATTTGATGTGACCTTTAATAGCTTAGATATACTCTCCTTGATTACGCCTCAATCCCCCCGAAAAGCTCATATTTCAAACAATGAATGGCTTTTCTTATGCCCATATTGCCGGGCAGTACTTGCAAATGTGATTGGATTGCTTGGCATTGTACAGGGTGGCCCAAAAGTCAGGTACCCTCACTGATATCGGTAGCACTGATACGTTAAAAAGTCAGGTACCCTCACTGATATCGGTAGCACTGATACGTTAAAAAATATTTAGGACACAATTTCACGAGAGGGTACCTCACCTTTGAGCCACACTGTCCAAACTTATGTGTTTTTTTGGGCTGTAAACCTTTAGGGACACCGCCAAGAGTTATTTCGGCTTTATAATCTATCATTTTTCACTTGATAGTGTACATTTGCCTCTAGGGGATTCACGACCTCGTATTGCCTCCGTGTTGTTTGACTCACAATGGCTTACAATGCTGACCAGTCAGGCCAATCTACGCTATCAGGTGTAAAAATCAATTCGCACTGTTTCTATGTGACGCTTGTCTTTACTGCTGGAAGTTGGTGGACTTTTTTCGGAAAATTACAAACACCTGCACAGACTTGATGGAGGTTTAGATCGGAGCTTTCATTACTTGAGTCCTTGTACTTACAATGACACTTGTCTGTTATTGAAAATTTTCGCCCATTGATACCATGCATACATTACATACTTTTTGAATACTTTATCACATACTAATAATTGTATAAAATACAAACATTGATTAAATGTTTGTATTTTCCAAGTTTTGCACCTAATTTTCTTTTCAGCCATGTTTCATGGTTCTAATTCCAAACAAACGTTGATTCTTCCCCGTTTGAATATTTTGATAGGCGTTCAGCGAAGCGATTCCGTATACGAGGGTGCAGAGGGAGGACTTCCCGACTGGCGAATGCTCAGTCCAAACTTTCCAGCACTCCCAGTCTTATGTTTTTGCCAGAACATGTATAATTGTGTGTAACTTTGGCCGCCCAAGCACAGACATCGCCGCTGGATTCTAGATCATCGTAGGAGTGGCCCCAAATTTAGACCAGGCTGTTTTTTCGATAGCAGCTCACTGAGTATCTCCGGAGAAATATCAAACTTCTTGCACTCTCTACACTAATCCGTCGACGACGCTGGAAAGTCTTTACAACGTCGTTGATGATACGGGAACTTCTGTGGAACCCTGTGCTTATCCATGCTGTTACTGAGAGCGTTGTACTGGTGTAGTTAGCCATGCTGTTACTGGGACGAGATGACATTGCATTCATTTGATATCATGACACGTTCCAGATATTTGATCGATCTTTACCGAGTCTCATTAAATATTCCGGGACTGAGTAAATATTCCTGAAACTGATGTAGCACGCACCAACCTCGACAGCTGCTGCCTCGCTAAAACAAAGCAAACAGAGTCTCTCACTCCAAATGTTTTGTTAATATTACGCCGAGGTCATTGTCGACGGAGGAAAAAAATGAAAATTTCAAGTTTCATCAAACCTTTGAACAATATTTTCCTCTGGTAAAATACTAGAGAGATGCTATTATATCTATCCGACTGGCTACGACTCTTCTGTGTCAAACGTGAACACAGTAAATCCATTCCGACAGGTGATGAAGTACTGAAATAGTGCTTTATCACCATCAGGCGTTGGATAAATAGTTATCGCTTTCATGCTTTGCTTACTTCAAGTACAAAAGTTGAGTCACTCCTCTAAACACCGTATAATACCATTTTGTTCTCCAAAATACTAAATTAGAGTACTTTAAAACAAAAATTCCTGTCTCAAAATGGCATGTTCCATATTTTAAATTTACCCTCAACATTTATTTCTTCTTCAACTTCGATCCTGTATCCCTACTTCCATAAGTCTTTATTGCATTATTCTACAAGAGTCTCGTTACATTATTCTCCCAAACTGAACAACTGTTCCAAGTCTTCAGAATACTATTTTCACTTCTCATTTCCTTGACATATAACTGAATTGCAAAGTCTGAATTCATATTTGTTCCAATACATTCAATACGTTTTGATATCCCACGCTGCTACCTCGATCATGACAGCTTTCGTTAAACTCGAGTAATTAAAACGTTTGCAACCCCTTCATCAACGACCTTTTGACTTTGAAAGCCTCAGTAGCCTGTCTCCCCCCGCTACTTGCAACTTCCCTCGACATTCATTACAAATATACTTCACTATCGATGCTTTTCAACCTTTGCTAAATTATTTTCTTTTCACCTACCGTCATTCCATCGGCATTTAATACGGTTTGTCATGAACTCTTCCACGCGTTAAAATCCTAATTATAAATTCTAGATTGTTAGATCTGTACAAACTGGGTGCCTTTCAGATACTTCAACCTTCACAATTATAACATTTTTCGTGGTAAAGTCCCAGCTCCCAGCCTGCATTGACTCGAAATGTGCTCTTACACGTTCAGTATATGCGTACTCATTTCTTTCATTTCGCCATCTCTGTTTCGTAACTTTTTGCATTCGATTTACTTACTCTCTTCGTTGACGAATAAACTTAACGTGGATTTCTTTGAAAAAATGCTACACGTTCGTTTTACTCTATTCCCTCAGCGAACGTTTACTTTTTATTCAGTGCATAACCCATAATAAAAAAGGCAACTACGCTGTGACTGAAAAATAATTGTTAACTGTTGTAAGGCCTTGAGATTTAGTGTACATGTTTCAATTCTACAGACAATTCCTTCAATTCTTTCAATTCAATTCCTTTTTCTACAGGCACATATATTGGTATACCTCATCCCGCATATGTCAAACGCTAGTCATTCCCTCTCTTAACGTATAATTTGAGAAGAAGAAGCAATCATTCTGAAGTACAGCACATAATGCTGCTAACTGCCGTCAGTGGCTGTCTCTCATTACAGCACGCTGTCAAATAATACATGCAGCATTCTCAAAATTCCACACCGTGCATAATGTTCTCGTTGAAAAAAAAACATACGCATTCTTTTCGCCTCGCTGATAGCCAATATTAATTAGCTCAAGCAGAAAGTTTTTCAGAGTCCACTCACTTTTTCATACTGATACAAAACTCAAGTACGTTCGAGTGAGGGAGGAATTGAATAGTATATGAGCTTACGATACTCTTCGTATCAATGATACAGCAGTCGGCGATAGCGATCGCTGGAGGAACATTATGGACTTCACCGGTCAGATGACGGTCAATGAAGCGTCATTCAAGCTGTTAGTATCGAGTTGTCATCAATTAGGCCAATTTCGATCACTTGAAAATGATTGCCGTCCACCAGCAAAAGGAGGCTTGACCTGGCACCGAGTTCTAAGAACACTGTGAATGTGAAGGTTAAACTCCATGCATGAGCTGTTGAGAGGTCGGAGGGCACCGCACACAAAGTACGATGCCATTTCAATATTATTCTACCAGAGAAAAAGTTTCTCACTATACCCCTGAAAGGGAGATTTGATTGGGATAATTTAATTTTGAGCTAATTTACTCAATTGAGCTAATGCTCTTGAACGGGAGATTTGATTGAGCTAATTTAATTTTGAGCTAATTTACTCAATTGAGCTAATACTCTTGGAAGAGAGGTTTGATTGAGCGAATCTAATTTCCAGCTAATTTACTTAATTGAGCTAATACTCTTGAAAGAGAGGTTTGATTGAGCTAATCTAATTCTAACTCAGCAACCAGCGCCGGAATTCAAGCGAGCAGTCATCCAATAATAGTGTCTCATGACTGCACATAGTGTCTCATGACTGCACATAGTGTCTCATGACTGCACATCGTGTCTCATGACTGCACATCGTGTCTCATGACTGCACATAGTGTCTCATGACTGCACATAACTCAATTGACAAACGGGACTGCCCGCTTCAACCTCATTCTGTTTTGAGCCAACGTTATGTTGATGATACCCTTTTACATCTTAAACACGGATCACACGCATCTATTTTTATAGTTTTTTTTTAATTCTTGACACTTAAATATTAAATTTACCACGGAATGTGAAAAAACTGTCATTTATTTAATGTATTGGTCTCAGAGGCGAATATGTAATAGATTCAGCATTTCCTTGTTCTAGGAGGACTCTTTTACTGGCCTAAAAGCAAGCTATTTTAGTTTTACCTCATTTGTATTCTATAAAAATTGAATTAAAATTATGTTTTTTTTTATTGCTGTATTTGTTTAAGCTCGGCAAATTTCCAGGTTGAAATTGTTTTCTTGAATTCATTTTTTACACTTAATGGTTGTCCTTTTTTATTATTTTACTCTAAAGTTAACAAATTCTTTTTTAACCTGACAGCCTTTGACCTGCTACATTATTTTTTATGATATGTGTACAAATATTACAGTTGTATTTTTAGCATATACCTGTCGGTCTTCTTCATTCTTGGCTGCATTTTTATTTTCTCCTTTACAAGCAGTTTATTTTACGCTGTTTCTTATCGGAAGAGAGGGTTTTCGGATATTTCACGCTATATTCACATAATATTTCTATTCATGCAGCATCTGTGGAAGCTTTATTCGAGTGATACTCCTATTCATATATCTTCCGTGGACGTTCTATTTATATAGTATCCCTATTCATAGAGTATCTATTAGGTTAGGTTAGGTTAGGTTAGGTTAGGTTAGGTTTATTTAGGTTTGGTTAGGTTAGGTTAGGTTAGGTTAGGTTTGG
>VOMN01118661.1:0-31471 GCA_014899125.1 Orchestia grillus | reverse complement strand
CGCGCTGCCCTGACGTCGCGCTGCCCTGACGTCGCGCTGCCTCGTTGTCAAGAATGGCTTTTCCAGATGATTCGCTGTTCCGAGTCGACGTCCACGTAATGAATTCATAATTCATACATGAAAAAATAAGATTTTTGTCGAAAAATTACATTTGGTTGAAAAGTGATTTTTTTGCTTCATTAAACATGTATTTGCATTATTTTGCCTATCGCGAAATGGCAGTGTTATGATCGTTGTAGGTATAAATGTTGGATTGAATACCCATCAGTGCAGTTTTGGTTATCAAAACTCCTGCTAGACTCGGCAAAAATATGTGACACATCCTAGAAGAGTTGAAAGTATTCGGCCTACGAATACAATGAAGTGAAAGTCTCACAGGCGGGACTAATATGAATTCAGTTCCTTTGGCTTGTAAGTGAATAAAAAATTTGAAGTGAGTTTCTATATTTCAAAGCGTCCAGCTGCTCAAGTTGATACGATATAAAAACTGTGTATTAAATAAAAAATACGGTTTATCTTACGTGAATTTGCGAATGCAAAAATACTAACTCAGAATTAGTGTTACAATTGTAGACTGCAATATGAAGTAAAATTAAAATTGAAAATATATCAGGAATGGTTTGTTCATTTAGTTGTCTAGTAAATTTAGTTCGTTTACAGGCAGAATGGTTTTTGCCTAAAATGCAATATAGTACTGGTTATTTCATACAATTTACTTTCTAAAGAAAATTATTAAGAGAGCAATAGGAAATATGTAATTTCTATAGCAGTTTAATGAAACATTGAGCTTTAGAAGCTATATGTCATTCATCTTCAGTAGAAATTTAAAAAATAATTATGTAATGCACAGCAGTTCAACACAATATTCTTAAAATTGGCAAGGGAATAAAGCTCAAAATCAACCTGCTATACCAAAATGCTAAACAAGTACTCGTTGGTGCCGAAATACCAGAGCCATTGAATGGCTGATAGTGCTTGCAAATTAAAATACTTTCTAGTGTTTTACTGCCAAAATTGCTGCCCATTACTGCCAAAATTATTTTATAGTCGATTAACGTTGTTTTCGTACAATACACATTTTCTAAATTACAATGGTTGTGAAACAAAAACACTGGTACAATATTTGATGCTGGTCGCCTCTACTTTTGTCTCGGCATACAAACAGCGGATGGAAACGTAATATACAATACTGGTATTAAATTTGGTACGTGGGGGAGTGGAGGGTTAAATCGATGGAGGTTGACGATGCTATTACTTTGAAGTTTGCTTTGGGTATGGGACGGCTTGTTGCTGTAGCGTGATCTCTAATTTACCATTAGATGGGGAGGCTAGAGACATTCCACTTTAGTCTCTCCGCAGAATTAACCTAAAAATTAAAAGGAAGATAAATAGCGTTGACCAAGTACATTACCCTCACGAAACAATCAAAACTATTTTTCGCAATAACCTTACTATTGGTCGATTTTTCCGGTCCTAATGCGAATCAACGTTGTATATTGGTAGACGTGGGGCCGTTGTGATGCCGCCTTATGCGGAGAGACTGAACGTTATGTGCACACACGCGTTGCTGAGCATAAAGGGATCTACCGATCTAGAAAACCTCTAGCGTCACCACCTAATAGTAATATTGGAGATCACGCTGGAAAAATAACCATACCATACTCAAAGCAAACTACAAAGTAACAGCATCGTCAACCACCACCGATTTAAGAACACTAGAAAGTATTTTAATACACCAGTACAATCCGTCGTTCATTGATCATGGCAGCTCGGCATCGAGCCAGATACATGTTTAGCATTTTAATTTGGCAGGTTTGTTTTGAACTTTATGCTTTCGTTATGTTTTAAGACTATCGTATTGAACTGTTGTGCATTACATTTGTTTTTTCTTTTTTAGAGTTTCCTACTGAACATGAGTTACATATATGCTCGAAAGCTCTAGAGTTTAATAAACTTTCAAGGAAACAAACTGTTTATCATTGCCTACTCAATAAGTTTCAATACAAGGTTAAAATTTTCCCACTACGAGGTCTATTCGAGAAATTCATTTTTTAAAAAGTAGTTTCAAATTCAAATAGTTAATTTAGTTTGGTAAAAATTATTTCCAGTTCATTAACTAGCTTATTCGCTGAGTCTACTCTGAAAGAGGGTTTTAGTTTCCTATTTTTGCCCACAAACTCATTACCAAGGTGAAAAAAATCTTAGTTCACTTAGAAGTTCTCTGATGAGACTATAAGGGAGACGACGTTCAAAAAATCTACAGATTCCAGAGCTAGTCTGACACGAGTTTCCCTTCTTACAGTCGGTCGCCTCATTCGGAGCACAATAAACGGTTTTATGTCATCGCATGCTAGGAATCGAGGCCTGTTGCCACGACGGCTTGACGGCTTTAGGTCAAAACTGAAATCTGCAGCTTCAATTCTGACTCTTATCATTCTTTGACGTTTGAAACATTCCTTTACCCACCGTAATAGCCTGGACCTGCGTTCCAGGTTCTGGAAATTAGGAATATTCGACTGTAATAAAAGAGCTTATTAACTCTCGGAATTCCGGCCCTGACTTAGTAAGCCGGCAGAGCTCATAAACACTCGGACTCAGCTAATGCGCTGCTGCTGTGAACATCCGAACACATTGCAATATTTACAGCTCGCGTACCTTGTACACCGAGGCACAGTACTGATACGTGTGAGGGGAATTGATTTCGAGCATTCATATTTGGCTATAGTCTAATAAAGCATGACTTTCCTTCCATTGAAAACCTTATTTCTTCAAGAAATTATTTTTCAGATTTTGAAATCTTCTTGAAATTCATGCATTAAAGTTTTAATACAAAGGAGCAGCTAGCAAACACACGGCCGTTACTGAAAATATTCTTCCTCGTCGATTTCAGTGACTGAAGGTTTGCTTCAGTGTATTTCATACCGCATGGTTTACTAGTATGTCAGAGGTACTTTGTACGCAATCGTTTATGATGGTAAACAAACAAAACACTTCTATAAGCACGTTATCAAATTGATGTTTTTTGATACAAGGTAAATGTTGAGTAAGCACATTAAATACGTCGGTTACAATGTTGTCGAGCTCCTTCGTAAAACACACGCTTAGTAAAAAATATTCATTTGCTGACACATTTTAGTGAATTCATCCATTCGTACTCGTATGAGTCCATCTAATATCTCATGAATAGATTCTTGTTCGATTCAGATAAAGCAAATTTCTCTTCACCTGCACCCAAGATTCACTTTAAAATTACGCCAACTTTGACGCCAGAGTTAATTAAGGAACCGTGCTCCCTTGGGCAGACAGACAAACTTTCACCTTTCGTTCTCACAGACAAGCCCCAACAGCGCATTTGAGCTCCTTTTTCATATGGTACCTCTCGCTACACGTCAGCGTTCTTTCTCTTCACTCTCTATATGTGTCATCTGAGAAAACACTCAGGCTTAGCAAATCAAGCTCTGAAATGTCGTACTGGTTACGTACGAGTAATTTATGAACCTGGTAATAGAGAGTTCTCTCTGAAATAGTTCGAGACTTAAATTTCTACCTGTCATTTCATTGCAGTTGCTGCTGTTTTAAGTATTAGGTTAAGTAAATTAACCTCAAACTAAATACGTACAGCTGTATTGCCTAAATAATTTAGTCGATAAAAAGTTGAGTGTAATGACGTACTTGCTCCTGTGAAGCGATCTGGGTTCAGTGTGGCCCTAACTAACTATGTAATATTGACTTGGGTGACGAGCTTAAGGCGGGCATGACTAGGTTAGGTTACGCATGGGAGATTCTGTTCTTTGAGTTAATGACGTCATCCATAGGACCTTCTTGTTTACTTACTGGTAGCACCCTTCTTCTCACTTGCTGTGCAGGACCTTCTTGTTTACTAACTGGTAGCACCCTTCTTCTCACCTGCTGTGCAGGACCTTCTTGTTGTCGTCTTTGTTCATTGGATGGTCATGTGCACCTCGCTTGTTAATTTTGAGGAGTATTTCATTTGGATACGTTCGCCATCTACATGATTGCTGGAGCTACTGGTCAGGAGTCAAAAGTTTTGGCTGGCCCACGTATTATTCTAGAAAACCTTTCATCGTATAATTTCAGTGAATTGATGGTTAAAAATTGATTGGCTACTATCCTAATTGCCGATGGGAGTGTGCAGCTGCTGCAATACGTTTATATTAGGATGTACGTTTATGGCTTATGTTATGGCACCGTTAGGTTACCTCAGTTATAAATAGGCTTTCAGGACTCCTATCTTTTGCACCCACTTAACTTTTTTCATTTCTATACCTTCTTTCTTTATTATTCTTTGTCTTTTCTTCTTCTTCTCCTTAACTTGTTGTGTCAATGCGAAGAGAATCCTGTGTGGGAACACACCTTTGCATAGATTCCACGTTCGCTACAGTCCAGGCAAGTGGTACCTTCTTTGGGCTCTCTTGAGATCGCCTTTGATGTAGCTAGTAAGCCTTAAACTAATGAACTAATAATAATCTCGTCCCACTAGCACATTGAGTCGCTGTAACAGTTTCTAAGAGAAGACAGCACAGTGAGCGCAAGTTGGTCACCGTTTGATATTATAGCCGTGCTAGTAGTTTTTCAATCGGGTTTTTTTCTTCAATGGACAGTGCATTTTTGTCGTCAGAATCTACACACATTGGAAACAAAAACATTTACGATAATCATTCGTCATTTTATAAGCGTCTTTACGGTTTTAAAAAGTGCTTATGTTTTTTGATCGAAGCGTGTTCCTAGACGTGGATTCGGACTGTATCAACATTAATTGGAGTTTACATTCGATTTCCTTTTACGTTTTGTTTCCTGCTCGAGACGCTTCTCCCGTGATCTGGACCGGACTTTCCTGTGACAGCTCCGCCTCAGGAGTTGATGGCCAGTGTAATACTGTGCTGTACATCCTGTGAAGCATTTCTTAGTTGTTTTCACTGTAAATGCTAAGATTTTACTCGAGTTGCTTGGATTAGCTGCCGAATATATTTCGTTGGAGCTTTGGGAATGAGATTTTCAGTCACTTTTCTGTTGATAGACTGGTACTGAAGCAGGCTCTAAAAAAGTTAAATAATTTAATGTTCGCTTCAGTGATCATAATCCTATTCCAGTTGTTAGTTTTGACTGATCAAACGGATTAATGTCGAAGTCCTATAAAAACAAGTTCCATTTGAATATCATTTAAAAGTTGATCAGTGTAAAAATGTTCTGCTGCAAAACGAATAAATTTCATCGAAATTATTCAAAGGTTCTAAAATTTACCCCTCGAGTCCTACGGGGTCACGTCAGTCTCAGCTGAGCTTTTACTTGGTGCGTTAAACTTATTAAACCCAGGACAAATTTAGATAACCATTGATATGCCTCGCACTCAAAAGGCTGAAAAGTTGCATTTAATGGATTTTTCAAGTATGATCAATACACATTCATCGCCTTGGAGTTGAACTGTCAGTGATCTGGCCGTGCTTTAGTGCCAAAGAACGTAATAAGCTTAACGATTCGTGCAAGATTTGCTGACTGTTCCTACGCTCTGCAAGCTGGTCAGACGCGTCAGCGTAAGCGATTAATGGACGTTTCTTTGAGGTGTTACTCGCTGTTTAGTCCAGAATCAGCACCCGGGCCTGAGCGACAGGCTTTGGTGTGGGATCAATTTTGTAGCTTACCCTAGGCTTTATCAATGAGTTCTCTTTCACATTTTTATTCGTACAAATGATCGTTCATCTGTGATGTCTTTAGTCAAATTACGAGTGCATCAGTGCATTTACATAAATAAAAACTATAAAAGTACGGAATACCTTCATCCGATCGCCTTGTATAATATTAGACTAATAGAACAAAATTTTGTAGAAGTAGGAGCCCAAGAACACCACCTTACTATCATAGATATTACTTCGAGGTGTTTTACGTAATCCTTCTTTGAATCGTCTGTGATACGAAAAAAACCTTAGCCTTGTAATAACAGGGCATCTCAGTCCTCGCATACATGCTTTGCCCTCTACTCTTTCGCAAACGTAAAGTCAAAACCTCGTCCGTCATTGACCATTGAAGCCGCAGGTAAATTTACCCCTCCTTATTGCGGCATAAGAGCTTCTCTATTTGTAGAGTGTGACTTATGCGCAATCGAAGGGCTCAAAAAAATATCCCTCAGATTACCGGGAAGAGAAAGTGTATACTGGAAACGCGAGGCCACAAAGCAGGCAACTGCGATTGTGGGTTTACCTGAGGGCTCGATCTTCTTAGCCCAACTGAATGAGGCTTTTTGCCTTATTTCGGTCGTGCAGGTGGTCATCTTCACTTCTGTTTTGTGTTTTATCTTAGTTCACGTGGCTTATAATATTTCTTTGTAAATGAAACGCAGAATTTCAAAATAAGAATATTGCATACGCTTGAATCGCTGGTAAGGAAACGCCTTCTAGAAAACGCCTACTTTGGCTCCCATATTGTTTTTAAATTTCCTCGACATCTGAATGGGTTATAATATTTCGTTTCGATTGAGTTACTTATGCATCGTTTACAACTTTGCTTATTTTCTTTTCACCGTCATATTTTAGTGACTTAATAGCTGTATGTTCTTGCCTTCGCAGTACCTACAACATACTTTTTGCAAATAAATCGCTACCGAATAAATTGCTCACGTTTCCTCCTCGATACAATTATCAGCACATTTCACTTGCCGTTTGAATTTGACTTTCTTCATCTCCCATTCGACGCACCACACAACTCTCACTCGACTGGCCAGCCACGCCAGTCGCCGTACGTATTGAGTGAATTTTACTTCATCCACAAGTCTGTCACTAACTTGTAATCATCCTTATTTTGGGTCCGGTCCATATCTGATGACTGTCATTACTCATGCAAATGAAGTTTCCTAACGGTGTCGCGAATAAAACCTTCTGAACAGTTTGCTTGCGCAGTTGAACCCTGTATGCCAGTTTTTCGCTTGCAGACCGCTGCAAAACAGGAATTTCACCGAACGGACATGCTAAAGTAACTGTTTCTAAACTCATTTACGGAGCTTGCAGTGGCTAGTTTTAAGTTTAATGACATTGAGTTAGCCAAAATGAACACAATCATGGGCAGAAACTATCGAGTAAATTTCTTTATTTTAGAAACATTTATGCATCAATTATGAGAATGTTTCTCTTAATTGGGCAAGAAGTATGTACCCAACAAACAATTACATCTCGCAGTAGTAAATGAGTAACTTTAATTGTACTGAACATCGCGCGTAATCTTCGGACATGCTAGAGTAATCCGGACTTCAGAAGCTGGTCGTTGAAGTCGTTTGTACATCAATGGCAGCTTGAAGTTCCATTTTCTATCTTTCTCTCTCTCTCTCTCTCTCTCTCCCCGTATCTCCAGGAGGTCGGGCCCTGATAATCAATGTATTCTCGCAAAAGGTCGATTTTGCTTGAAGAAATTGACATTAAAATATTACACGAGATGACGATAAAAACTAAAGCAAGCGTGTTTTGGCTCTGGTGTTACATTCTTTAGAATAATGGACGTTAAAGGTTGTTGCAGGTATGTTTTGACTCTATTGTAACATTCTTTAGAGTAATGGATGTTATAGGTTGTTGCAGGTATGTTTCGACTCTGGTGTAACATTCCTTAGAAAAATGGACATTTTAGGCCGTTTAGCTGAAACCTGTCCAGAAATTTTAGTTCCCCGCATCAAAACTTAATAGAGAAACCAATGCAAAGTGAGCAATAACTACATTTGATCATCAATGTTTTTATTTTTGATATTCTTTGTTATATGCGAGTAGGCCTTCTTCCTCGATCACAAGTACGTACGACATTTTCTTAAATTTTGTAACTTGTCTTCCTGTTTCTTTTTTCTACTGGGAACTACCCGTAACATTTTGTTTCGTAACATGAAAATTATTCTTTAAATCACAATTGCCTCTGCTACATATGAACCCAAGTTTTCCACAACATTGGGTGGTTTTAGATGATAAATTCAGTTTGAAACTTTTTGATCATTTTCAATGTTGTAAAATTTCATTCCTCAAAATTAATCGGAAGCATTGTTTAATTTTACCAACCAGAAATATACCGTTCATTTATCCCTACGTTTATTACTTCACGAACTTATCGATCCCAAACACCATCCCTTGACAAAACTATAAACGTTTTCCGTTCATGAGAAAGTCATTGGTACTGTAGCATTTATTCTGAACATACCGTGCGGCGGAAATATCGAACACTGGTTTTACCCTTTGGACGCCACATAAAGATTCGGCCGGTATCAGCTCGCTGTCTCAATTAGGCTCCACAGTCGGGTGGAAGCGGCAGTGTTATCGCCCCGTACAGCGGCCGCTCAGTCTCACCGCCCGAAATAAATTTAGTTGACCGTCGCCAAAATCTGTCCAGTCGGACGCCGTCCGTGAGTTATCAGTGAGGATGATAGCGAGTCTTCACGAGCATGGGATTGGCACGTTGGGGTTGATTTTGAACAATTTATGTCGCGCTTACAATGTGTACGTAGACGCTCAGTGTTTGCTGCTTTACTTTTTCTATTATTAAATTCACTGTAAGAAAAGGAGAATAGTTTATTTATACCGGAATCAGGTGCTTTTTGGTATTTAAAAGCATCACTTTACAGTGATGAAATAGTGAATTTTAAGTTTGAATCATGTTCAAGAGTATATTTCACCTAACTTGCTGCTTCCTACTCCAATTTTGCTTATCAAAAAAGAGGTTAGTGCTTGATTTGAAGATTCTTTGACGTCCTATATTACGGAAATTCGTATAGTATAAAGGAAAGAATGCTCGCATATCCCTCAGTTTTCAAGTGGTTATTTTCTATGTCGCATACTTGATTGGAATTAATTCCACTCAGAGTCGTACCTTGTTATTTCAACCAAACTCAGGCCTCGCGTTTTAGATCCGAACGAAGTCTAGAATTTTTAAACTTTTACCACCCCTTGGTACTTTGTTCTACGATTTCCATCGGAATTGTGAGGTACGACTTTTTCCCTCAGTGAATTGTCAAAATTTTGAGTTTATTCTTTTCACCAAAATTAATCATTTCATTCCTTGACTTTTAAATTGAGAATAGGACGCTTCTATCTTAGACTTCCACCCTATTTTCATTCCCCATTCATTGGCCTTCAGCCGAGTCAAGCGCTTCAATCTTTGCCCTTCGACAAAACAGGTCCTTGGAGCTTGGATTTTCTAAATGGAGAAAATATTTTAAAAAATTCTGTTAATCTCCTCGCCGGGACGGCAGGTTCTACTAAACATGAGGTAACTAACAAAATAATAACAAAAACACTAAGAAGGAGGTACGGCGTGAAGTCCTGGTTTAAGTGTCAAATATTTCTTGATTTTGTTCAATTGATTTACTACCAACATATTGCATATTATGGAAACGTGGCAGTAAGTTACATACTCTGCCAAATACACTGTTACACTATGATTTCTTTCGAGCTAGTCAGCTAGCTGCCATGCGCTCAAATGGACATGAATTTTACCGAGCAGGGTCTTCTTTCGAGAATTTTTTCTGTCCTTTTGTTCCAGTTTTCACACTTCTCAGGAAACCAATTTATGCTGATGGCCTTGCTCAACTTCTTCTGAAAGAATTCTTAAACCTGGTTGTATTTAGAATATTCACGTAGGCTCAATAGAAATTTTAGTGCCGATACGATTCAAATTAGCTCACCAGGCGGATAAATTCTCGATGAAATCCATCTAATTAAAAACGCAAATGAATAAATTTTTAGCCTCTCAGTGAGGGATAAAGAAAAACAAATCGGCTGCAGTCGAGTTAGCATTTAAAACTTGGAAGGTGTACACGTTTTTTTAATTTTTGTTGTCTTCCAATTTTTCCCATTGAAATTTTATTGATAAGAATAAAATACTTAATGTCAAAGAGATTGCCTCTATAACAATCGTCTAAAAAACTAGATTCCCTCAAAAGCTGCTGTTCCATGAGCTGAGCTCAATTTGGAATCACGAGTGTGTCTCGAGAACCCGTAGACTAAATTGGAAATTAGGTAGAGGATTTATCGAAGTGTAGTACTGCAACAGCACTTGAAACTCTTCCTTTAACTGTCAATTTTTGTAGTTCTGATGTTCGTATTCTAATGACAGTATTCTATACATGTATCGTAGCATATGATATTCCAATACTGGTGGTTACTGTATTTCCACCATTAGTAAGGTACCGCAATAATCAGTATTGAAGTCCAGATTTTTAATGCGAGTGATGATTCGAGTTCAGTTCTTTGTACTCATTCAATTTTTTAAATAATTTTACCTTGTATTGGAACAATGGGAGTGTGCACGCCGCCATAGACGGTCAGGAGCGTCAGCTTTCCTTCATATTACTGTGATGTTTTTATCCGTCGAATTTGGTCAACCTGTCCTGAAGACGAGTGTTATGAGTATGATTGAATAGTATCACCTTTCAAGTAGATTAAATAGCAAGTCGCTGGAAGAAACACTTCTCTTGAATTATATACGCCCATGTGTTCTGCGATTGATATCTATCCATGTACAGGTTTTTTTTTGCAATTGCGGGCATGTAACCTGGATTGAGACCGGCGAAATACAGTCATATTATAAAAAAAATAATGTTTCTCTTAAAATACAATAGAAGCAAGCCCAAGTCATTTTTTTCGATTACAGACTGTCCTCGCTTTAACGTAAACGCCCTGTGCCTCATATTGCCGTTAATATGGGACGTCCACTGGCTCGGAAAAAACGTTGCCACAAGGGAAAAGGCTGTAAAAAATTACATTTCTCTGTATTAAATGCCTATTTACAGCTAATACTTGCCAAGCGATAACTAAAAAGTATAAAAAGTAATACCATTTTATATTTATACGTAAAAATATCTGCTGAACGATCACTAATACGCACATGAAGCAATAACATTTAATGTTTTAGCTACAGCTAAATACCTGCAGAATAATAACTAGCACCGACAGAGAGCAATACAGAAAAGTACATGCAATACTGGTTTGTTAACTAAACGATCTTGTTAGACCTATCATCCATTAACACTCAAAGTGCGGGATCCTTTGATGTACGATGAGCAGGACGACTCTCGTTACGAAAATGCACGCGTTGTACCTTCGAATTAGAAAGTAGTCTGAACCGTCCATTTACATAAGTGCCCGTAAGTCAGGGTACAATAGCTCTTAATTAATACGAGGTGCAGATTGAACGTTAAAGCGAGGACGGCCTGTTTTCAAATGCAAGTAACGAAACACTTTTACAAGAACGAGCCGCAAAGTGCATTGTGCAGGAATTGTGACTACCAGCACACACAGAGGCACAGCCTACGATCCACAGGGCCGCCGCTGCAGTGTTGCACAACAGCCGCCCCCAAGTGAGCTCAATGGGCGTCCTTGTCTGGAGCAGCCAAGGCGAGCGGCCGTGGGGGGCTGGAGGGGTCGTTCCAGCACTCGTACACGCGCTCTTTGAGCTTCAGAGCATTTTAGTCGATGCAAGTGATGGAAAAAGGTACCCTGTGAAGGGAAGTAAATATTTTGATTCGTGAACCTTTGCTATTTTAAAAGGGTGGTAGTGGAAATTTATTTTTATTGCTCGAGTATTTTTCTGATACTATGTATCAGTCACGAGACACCAGTGTGTTAGCGCGGCCAAGGTTCAAGGCGGTGATGTTCTTACAGAGGTTCGAAACAAGTTAGCCCTGCAAAAGCTGCATCACAAAAACATTCAATGGTCTAAAAATGCTTGAAGTTCTTATGTCCCTCTCAAGTTAAAAAAGTTGTTCCACCTATAAACAATTCACTGCTATCCTATGACTACTACCTTCCTGATATCTGGTTTGTTGCTGTTCTCAGACTATGGTGCGTCATAGGAAGTAAAATTGAGCTCTAAGGAAATCCACAATATTTTGAAATGCGTTTGCCTGAAGGCAACATTTAAAGACATCCTCACTGCTATTTTATCGTCGATTCGGACATTTTTCTCAAGTATTTAAGAGTAGAATACAATTACTGAGATTAGCAAAAAAATATCCAAGCTCGTATCAATTGGATAATTCAAGGCAAGCGCCAGTTCCGTGCGTCAAATCCAGCTTCTTTATTGCTTCTTCACTAAACTTACGTTTGCTTGTCTCACATTTTTAAGCCCATCCGAATGTATTCACAGGAATTTCAGTTTTTGCCTAAGAACTAGGCTGACGTGGCAGTACTGCTTGGGTAAACGAATTCTGGATAATTCTTAGCCTAAAATTGTAGTTTATAAATAGAAAGAATGAGTACCATTACTTTCAACGCTGAGTTTTTCACATTCGCAATGAGATGAATTTGTGAAACTATTGTTCTTGTATTTATCGCTAACTTTCCCGTTAAACGATCTCAATAGGTAAAATAAGGTTTCTGGCAAAAACGCAAATCACTACTGAATAATGAATACAATGGGATACAATGTTTTCACTCCGACATTGTTTAGCTGTCAACTCAAAATAAAGTTGAATAAATTAAAGATCCGTATGGGGGCACTTCCCAGTAAATTGAAACGTACAGTAATAGACTTAATCGCGAGTTGAATATCTCACAGAAACGTAGACTCGAATCTCTCTACCTTGACGAAGGGATCTAAAATTTTCATTTCACAGTCAGTGTGCATAGAACGTTCCAAAGAAAGCACAAACTAGTTTATCTCCAACATGTAGCCTGAGACCGTCGTTTTACCAAGATATTGAAGTACAGACAGACATGCCGCGAAGACTACCTTGTCTGCGAGTGATGCAGCCGATGCCAGGCATGCGACGGTGGCCGCCTCGAGCACCACGTCGAGGGTCCGATCGGCTCACTCTGGGGCGTCTGGACGCAACCTTGTGTGGCCTTATACGAACCCAAGTCGTGTTTCTATTGTTTAATTAGGCTTTATCGCACGATCATCTAGTCACATGTTACCACTTTCTTGTACTTGTAAGACGGATATTTTTACGACTGTATAGATACACGATCAGTGGACGTGAGAGGGTCGATGGTTGATTCCCTAACGAAATATTTTTATAGCGAGTGACGTTGATCTGTGGAATTTTGAAAATTCCTGCAATCTCTTCCGTTCATCTGTGTGTTTGTCGCACGAGTCATCCAGGGACTTTGTTGACGAGTATATTTGCACACCGTATTGATATTTGGCGTACCTCTGAAGCAACTGTAAATTTGACTAGGGAGACGTTTCCTTCTGAACTTTCACATTTCAGGACGCGGGAAGTTATGCTTGCTGATCTCGCGGCTCCTCACACATCAGCATACCGCGGGCTGCCGCCGCTAGTGCCTTGTTTTAAATTCCCCTACGTCTTGAAGGCGAAACTGATCGACGTGATCGACATAAATCAAAATGCTCATTGGTGTCGATATCGGAGTTTTTCTTCGAGCGCAATCCAAGTTTGGGCACATCTTTGGTAAAACGATACACGAGTCTCCACTGTGCATCGTCATGAATCGAATTATAGAAGATACTAACTGATGCTAGAGTTAGTATTATTCTTCATACATTGTCATGAACCAGGCAAGTGTTGACCCCAATTTAAGATTCTGTTTCGCGATTCATTGAAAAATTAGCAAAGTTACTTTATCATAAGAACTTTATATCATTAAAATCGCATTATCGATACTAGAATACTCCCTTGCACAGCACCGTAAAGCAATTCAATTTTTTTTAATGTAAGGTTGTCCTCGGGGTGTTATGAAAAAATGAGTAAATTTATTTCAAGCGTATGGCCGACTTTGAGTTCCATTTCCTGTGCTCAAATGTAGTGAGGTGTGACAGAGAGCCAATATATCCGTCAGGTACATTTCAGGCTTCCTATTTCCATCTCTTCATTTGTGATAAAATGCTTTCATGTTTCTTATCCTTGTTATTTTCTGTTATTCAAGAAGCAGCCAATTAAACAAAATGGATTTTACGCATCTGTACACTAGTCTCTCTGGAGGTACCTCGCTGTTGGTCTTTATGAACGTGTGTTCCGTTTCTAGGCATAGGATAGGCTATAGGCAATAGGGTTAGGTTAGTTAAATTTGTCTAATGCTTTGAAGACTAGCGTCCCCAGGGAATAGTGTTAAGTTACCTCAGCTTTAGCTAGGCCATCGGGATTTCTATCTTTCGTGCCCACTTTACTTCTTTCCATGGTGTAGTGGTAGCGCGATGGCCTCTTAACCGAGAGGACCCCAGCTCGAACCTCGGCTCAGGAAGGTATTTTCTCGTGACCACGGAGTACTTGCCTTGGAAAAGGAAGCTTAAACCCCACATTCCTTACATCCCTCACCACGCTAGTAGATGTGAGGCATTGAAAATCCAACGGTAAAGCGTGTTGAATTCATAAAGGTTGTTTCCATTTTCATGCTTTCTTCGTTTATTATTCCTTATTTTTCCTTCCTTATCCTTCTTAATTTGCTGTTTCAATGAGCATGGGATCTTGTGTGGGGAAAACACCTTGTGCATAGATTCCCCGTTCTCCCAAGTCCATGCTAAATGGTCCGTTCTATTTCAGTGGAAGATAGTCTGAGTTACTAAGGCGCTGCTATCACTTCTACTGTATACTACTTGTACTACTTGTCCCGTTTTTGTTCAGCGTTTCATTTTCGCAGCCTTCATATTTATGATAACCCATAACACAACGTAACTAAGAACGATTTTAGGCATGGAAAAACTTGGTCGACAAAGTAATTAAATGCAGCATGGAAGAAGTTTAATATGAGAATGCAAACTGTTCACACGAACATAATTTCATCACAGGGGGCCTACATACAGGTATTCTTGAATTGGATTCTCATCGTTTTTCTTCGCATGTGTCCGCGGACAAAATATTTTTTAGCGAAATATTATTACGCTTCATTAATTCGGAAGCATGCGAGCAGAGGCATTCGAGGCTCGAATTGTGCTTCTGTCTGTTCGCACCGCTCACAAAAGAAAAATCCTAGATACTTTCACCTGGAACTACGAGCTTCAAAAGTCATGATCTCCTAATTCGACGCAGTATCGAAATGAAATATCAATTGCGAGCTTGTGCAAAATTTCTGCATAGGAAAATGGTACAAAGTTCCTGAGCGGCGGTGATGTAGCTCAGGTTTGTGCGCCCGCGAGTGGGTTTTGCAGCAGTGGAGTGAGTGCTGCGCTCGTATTTTCTTCGTGCGCTCGTATTTTCTTCGATTGCGAGACTGTTTTCATCTCGTAGCGAGTTTCAAGACTTATAGGGCATTTTTCTAAGTCGAAAATGTGAAAAACGTCCCGTTTGATAACCTGAGACCCCAAGGCATACAGCAGGATACATTAATACCCTCACAAATGAGGAGTCAAGTCGTAGGAAGTCTAAGACTACTGCCACTTTAGCTTCAAATTTCTCACGGTCGTAAAAGGTCGTCTTGCGTTCATGTGTACCTTGGAGAGCGGAGATTTAATCATTCAGCGCGGAGGAAGTTGCAAGGACAAAGACAACTCTCGCGTTATTCAAGTTTTTGCAGGATTTGTACGAGAGCTTGTACTGGAGATATTAACTCCGTTACTAAACTGAAATTGATTCTGCTACACGTCTTACTGCTGCTGTGTTTCACTCGTTGACTTTATTTCTGGTAGTAATTTGTAGGAGTCTCGAAGCGCTCAATGCCAATATGAGTCATCCCGAGCTCAGCTCGTTATCAAGGGAATTAGATTTTCAAAACTGCGACTGAAAGGGTGGAGCGCGTATCTAGTATACTCAAATATACTAAATAGATGGAAATAAGTAAATTTATCTACTCAAACACACGCTGTTGGACGATCCCTTAATGAGTGTCGCATTATTCGACATGACGACTGTAAGAATTTTGATTATGATGGGAGTAAAATACTTCTAAAAGTAATCTTGATCTGACAAAACTTTCCGTTATCGAAATTTTCTCGGTATCTTGGCCAATTTGACGGTCATTTTCTCTTTAATTTTATCAACAAAGAGTGAGATTAATTTTATCAATATTTCTTCGATGTCTACTAAGTCTATCATACTTTTATTTCCTAGTTTATCCAATATTTTTGAAGGTTATTGCAATTGTTACAGTTAAATAAATACGTTACTTTCATTTTAAAAGATTTGGTACACTTCTATTTGCTGTTGTGATTAAGACTAGAGTATTTTACGGCTTACTGGTGATTTGTACATTATATTTTCTAAATATTCGAGTCAATCTTTCAGTTGCTCTTTTGATGTAGAAAGCAGAGATATATTTAACTTGGTTGAACTTCTTTTATTCTCTTCTGGTGTAGTGTTTGCTTGTGGTTTATTCTATTAGTTTCTCTGTGTCCCGGCTGGTTAATAAGATATTTTTGACGAGTTTTTCCGTCTTAAAAATTTACCGGAGGCAATATTTTAACCAGGATCTACGAGAGATTTCGCTAAAGTGGGTTTTGTCGACATGGGATGGTAACTTTAAAACTTTAAGTAATTGCTAAAACTTATAATTTTTTCGTAAATACCAAATCTCATCGAACCATCCTCTTATCGTTTTACCAGAAGATCAAGATATGGTAGTTTTGATCGGTTCCACTTTTGCACTTGAACTAGATAAGAGGATTAATTTTATTGATGAATTAGATAAATTCGTTCAGAGATTACTGGGGGATTAGAGTTACGGTATCGTTAAGATATTGTTTCTAAATCGCTGGCCGGTAGGGCGCTTCATCAAAAATTTCTTTTTCAATAGATTTCATGATCAGTTCTGCGAGAGCCACAAGTACTAGAGAACATATTGGATTTCCATCCTTTTATTTGAAGATATCTTCACACGATTCAAAAATTGACTTCTGAGCAAATTTTGAAAAGTTTCATGATTTCCTCTGGCTTTAGTTTTGCTCGTTTTTAAACGATTTCTCCCCTCAGAGGGCATAGGATAGGCCATAGGCAATAGAGGTAGGNAGACCGAGTTTCTGAAGCGCTGCTTTCACTACCACTACAACTACAACTAAACGATTTCTCAATTTGATTTCTTTTGAGTTTCCGGGCATTAGAGAGCTAAGTTTCCTGAAACTGAAGTGAAGAGAGATTTTGCATCAAGAAAACGAGGACGTGGTCGGTAAGGAAAACGGATGTTCTCTAAACGAGTACTCTGAATTTCGCATCAAACGAAACGAGAACATGGTCGGCAGGAACACTAATGTTCTCTAAACGAGAACTCTAAATTTCGCATCAAACGTAACGAGAATGTGATCGGCAGGGAAACTAATGTTATCTAAAGACTTCGCATTTGACGAATATTTTCCAGATTTTATGGAGCTAAATTAGAGTTTAGAGTCAGAGGTTTGATAAAAAATTGAAATTTCAGAAGTTGGTGAGTCGACAAATGATACGATAGTCCTGACAGGGTTTCGTTGCTCATAAATTTTTATCAAGCCATAAAGAGTAGGCGTCTCAGTCGTTGAGCAATATAGTTTCCGATACAAACCTTCATTGATGATGCTTTTTTCAAATATTTTTAGCTATTTAGTTAATTTTACTTACATATTATTTGTTTATTTTTGTTCGAGCTTGTCTCAGGTCTCAGCGTTATTCAAATATTTTTACTATTTTTCTTCATGATGGTTCTGTACGCGATGATGGCTACATTTACTTCGTTGGCTTTCGCAGTCATTATATTTTCATCACTTTTTAATCATTTTATTACCCAAATTTATTGGCGTTACGAAATGGTATGTTATTTATCTGTTAGTTTCAGTGCGCTTGCGACTTATTGCCTTCGAGCTTTTTTATCTTCATTGGTGGCAGCTCTCAGATATTGTATTGCTGGTGTTATTTTTGCGATGAATTACAAAACGTGTTGCTTGCTATGTTCTGTGGTAAAATTCAAAACTCAGGAAAAAGTGCTTCCTTCCTCACCAAGTGCTTTGGTTGCTAGATTTTTATTCTGTACTCATTAAATGGTGTTTTCTTCTGACCTTTATACATATTTTCAAGTTTTTATTGAAGTCTTTATTTCATTTTGTCGCGAGTTTTTTATCATTTTTTATTGGACTAGGGTCACTAGTACTTCAAACAGGTTCGATAGTAGTTTTCAAGTCGTCTTGTTAAACATAGGATATTTTTATGAGCTTCTCGTATCCGGTATTGATCATCCCCGGTATTATAATAACTGTCGGGTCGTTATGCGTAATTTATTTTCTCTGGCACTTTTTACGTGCGACGATAGAGAGCATGACTGCAAGCGACGCTGATGTGCGGCGGTGTCACGGATAGGATACGGAATATCGTATCATAAATTAGTGTAGTCTAAACGAAGCTAAATCTCTAATTCAATGGAATACGATATAACAGTATTTTGATTAACATAGTTTGTTCACGAATAGTTGACTTCAAAAGACACGATGAGGAACGGCTTTAACTGAAAAAATTTATTCATTTGAGAATAAGCTATAGCAAATTCCATCATTTTTATTGGGGACTGTATACCATTTATTAATGAAACATTGAATGTACTGGTTTCCAGCATTCTTGATAATTGAAAGCTTCCCGAGTTTCAATAGACGGTCTAAAATGTAGAATAGGTCGAAATAAATATGATCTAAATGGTTTTGAATCGGTCTAAAGCCATTTGTACTCTACAACTTGACCTCAGTAATAGGAATGATAGGATTGCAATGACTCATTGACAACGACAAATGTGTTCAAAACTAACATTCTTCCTAATCAAATCAATGCAAATCACAGACTTTGCATCTCCGCACATTTTAAAATACGGTTTAGATTGGCGTCCTTCCTCCTTACACCCTCTGTATAGTTGTCGAGCGAGACACTGTTGAGAACTAAATTTAAATGATGTGTTAGCAGATACGATTCGGTCTATGGAGCGCGTAGTGTAACTGCTGTGCTAAGATAAGAAACTGCACACAAAATCTTTGTATAGTTTGATGCAGCGATCAAAGATGCAAACAACTATACTAAGTTGACCCACCTGATTCGTTTTACGACTGCAGATGTAATGGAATGAAGATGACACAAGAAAAACAATGTGGAAGTGCGGAAAAATCTCGAATTCTCCAGCGAACGAGCTTGGAGGGAGCAGTTTCGAATACTGAAGGCTATACATTCAATATTATTCCGTGTGCGAACTCGTACGCGATGTCGTTGCGCATTATTGAGTGAGACATTTGGTTAGTGTCATTTATTTTTCTCTGGAAGTTGTGAAGCAAAATATAAATTTAAGAGCGGTGGTTGTACTGGAACTGTTGAGGTTTCATCCTATTTAGAAGTTACTCCATCTGATATCCTACATCCTTCTGGAAAACGTCCGAAAAAACTCGTTGCTGTCGTATGAAAGTTATGCCCTTGAACTTCAAATACTTTAAAAGCTAAACTTTCGCGCGTTGAACAACATATCAGCGTCTTTTTAAAATATACTCAAATTTGACGTTGCAACAGTTCGGCTGCTCAGCCGGTATAAAATAAGTACCGGCAGATCATGTACGCCTACTTGCTAAGGCGGTCTGCTGTGTTTTGCGTTGTTTGGTCACCAAGTTCTCGAAAACTAGTTCAAAATCTTAGTCGATCATCCCTCTCAATTTCTGAACTGAATTGCTGAATTGCAATTAAGGTAATTTCTACCCATTTCAATATGCGCCTATCGACAAAATACTTATTTCTCCCGAGAGAACAGTACGATTTTTCAATAAAAACGAAGATTAACAACGCTGGCTCAAAATTTAGGCTGCGCGCATTGAAGCAGATTTAAGAAAATTTGAAGCAACTTCACAAGTTATTGACTAGAACTTTCCAAACTCGCTTACTCGGAGAGGGTAGGAGGGAGCCTAGATGACGCTCCAGAAAGTGCTGTGCTTCGGTTATTGAAACTGGATCCAACTCGGACCATACCTAGGAGCATAAAGTCACACTCTGAACTTCGAAGCACTGTACAAAACAAATCTAGGGTGCGGGACACGTACGACGCCCTATGACCTCAAATGCAGTCCTGCTGGGCGGTTCTGCACCAGTAAACGAACAAAGGCTCTGTGACAAAAGTTTTTTCGACGGCACCAAAATAGACAAGGCGGAACCGACTGCTCTCATAAGTTTAAATGTGAAATTCTCGTAACCGTGTACAAGTACGAGTTACTGAATGCCCTTTCGTTGAAGAGAAATCCCGCTGTACAGTATTCACCAAATTCAAACCGTAGAATGTTCATCACGGAATTGCCAGGGACGCGGTTCACAACACCGTCGAGACGCGAGTTTCCGTCGCAGGGCCAAGCTGTCAGGATCAGGTGCCGAGGCCGGCAGCGAGGAGCGTGACGCTCCTGCGGAGGCAAGATGAGCTATTTCATTCAGAGTCAGCTGATTCCTAAGGAAGCTTTCTAAGCTTAGTTTAGGATTCTTAAGTGACTCTTGCATTTTCTCTCTTCTCTTTTTCAAAATCGTTGAGATGCACAGTGGCACGCGGGCAGCTCCTTTATGAACTCTAGCGTTCCATTTTCTTTCTTTTATATTTGCGTTTTGAGACGAACATTTTCGTCCCAAGTTCCTTTTGTTGACTTGTAATGCTTCTGATTCTATTATAGGCGAGTTGCCGTGCATATGGGTTTGTGGATTTATTTATTTATTTATTTAGATTGTGGCATCGTTCACGTACTGATGCTTACATTTACGTTTCAATAATACACACATGAACTGCTCAAAAAGCCTACATAGAACTTTATTTATTCTGATATGCTCATTTCGCGTTCGACCTTGTATTTTCGCGAAGTCATTTTGTTCTTAAAGCTCACAACTAATCTTCATCGTGGCGCCAAAGAATCGTTACTAGGCTTAGGCAAGGATGAGGGCAAAATTAGATGATCGCAAGTGAGCATTCATAGCGCTGATTAATTCTCTTCAACAAAACTGCGGACAACATCATTCTCTCAATTCGAGAAGTACCCTTTGTTTTAACGCAGATCTTCGTTCAGTCCAAACTTATGACTGCGAATACAACCCATGTAAAGAATTTTGAGCGGACTGTTTTTCTGCGCATGTAGGGGCAGCGACGTCTCAGTCCTGGCTTCATGATCCGAAAGCACAAAAAAACTCATTCCCTCGCCAGACGAGACCGACTTCATATCTCGCACGCCACATCTTCGCTGGACGCTGTTGTACCCCACATGTGGAGTGCCGACCCTCAGCGGAGGTCACGTGGTGTCCTCGTTCTCGTTACTGCCGTCGGGGCAAGGGCAAAAAAACGTACGACAACTTCAGATTTCGAATGCAGCGTGGCCCTCGGATTGACCTGATCTCTGTGGCACGACTGCGGACTCGAACACCAGAAGTGGAGTAGAGCATAAGAGCATCCTGCGGGCGACGTGTTATCTGTAGCGTGTACTTTATGCTGCGCTGTAAAACTTATCGCGCTGTCATCATGGAACATGTCAGAGGCGAAGTCTGAGAAAGAATTAAGTTTTACCACGCGGCAATGTGGCATTCAGTGTACGATAAGCTGTATCAAAGCACCATTTATAGGGCAACTTGTTTAATGCAATTTATTACACCTGTAATGCGATTCGGTTCTGTAACTTGGTGTGGTGATCACATTACAGAATGAATTTTTTATGAAAATTCGTATTGTTGATTTTTCTTCATGAGCTGTAAAACATCTCTGAGCAGTCCGACGCTACGAGCTCCCTTGACACGAGTGTGTGCATAAAATCTCCCAAATGGGGGATATTGATTTCTGGAGTCCAATTCGTCAGAGTTACTGTGGAGCAAAAAAAGCGAGTACACGGTTTTTCATTTCGTTACGTTTTTGTGTACGACGTGCGCGAGAGAGCATTACGTTATTCTTGCTAATACATAAATATGTGAAAACGTATTTGAGGGTAATTGTTATGTTATCTAATACCACGCATATTTTCTATGCTAATACACTTTTGTGCATAAATTGTATCTCTTATGAGTTCATTCCGAAGACATGGGCCAGTCCTGAAAAATATTTCAATACTTTATTAGTCTATCAGCGATAAAAATAACTATCCTGAGATCATGGTTGTTATTTTTAACAGACGTTTTTTGTACTTTGATTTTAACAGAACTGCGATGATTGTTACCATAAGAAGTGATGATTTTTTGTTAAGAGTTGCGACCTTATAGGGCATTGCGTAGCTCTAAAATACCTGAAGCCACATCATCGCTAATTTTTGTATTTCTTCTAGCTATCAATCAAGCTTGATTTTGTTAAACGCGCTGCAGTAAAATATAGCTACATTTATGCTCTTCAAATGATACGCTCTGAAACGACACTCGGCACGCTACAATCCAACGCAATTATATTCGAACCCATAAAATCAAAAGAAAGAAATCATTTACGACAGAGACGACGTACGAGAGGCACCAGACGTTACCTTAAACAGTCGTCCATTTCCCCACCTGCCAATCATCAGCTGTTCACGATCCTTGGTGCCAGAAGTGTAGCAGTTAGTCGCGTTCCACCACGTCCGTGGGACCAGGGTTTGTGTGCTCCTGAAATGAGGAAAGGTCGAGGTCGGTGTGCGCCGTGCTGCACACGAACGTCACTTCAAAATTGAGTGAGGTATCGAAAATCATTCTTTTTGTCGGGTGTCGGCAATCATTCGTTTTTGTATGACCTCGAAAATCGTTTTCTGTCCAGCGTCGAAGATCATTCTTGATGTCTGGCACGGAAAATCATTTTTGATGTCTGGCATGGAAAATCATTTTTGATGTCTGGTATGAAAAATCATTTTTGATGTCTGGCATGGAAAATCATTTTTCATGTCTGGCATGGAAAATCATTTTTGATGTCTGGCATGGAAAATCATTCTTGATGTCTGGCATGGAAAATTATTCTATTTGTTAGGCTTCGAAAATGTTTTCTTTTTGTCTGGTAATGAAACTGATCATTTTTGACCTTCCAATCTTTCGATGAGTGGTTCGCAATAGAGCGAGGCGTAAAACAATGTTGAGACTTACGTTGTTTCGTTGTTGTTGTTTTATTTACAAGAGAATATTCTCCAGAGTTCTGATCGCCAAACTGTCTTGACGCGCATGTGGTAGTTAGCCCGTACCGTGACCGATGCGTTGCATTCAGTGGTTGTCCCATTAATTAATATAATTTAATTAATTTAATTTAATTTCAGTGGTTGCATTAATAATTTATTCGGCTCTTTGAGAAGCTCACTCAGCAAGCAGAAATAAAGTTGACCAGGCAACAGCCCGAAGCCTTGTATTATTCAACGGGTTGATTTCAACGTAGTAATTTAATTCACATGAAGAAAGTTCCGTTTCTAAACTTTTGTGTATTGTTTGGGGGCAATAATCCCATTGGTATGAAATTCATACAGGAACTTTAGGATTGTATTTTGGTCCATGATCTTTGATATGTTCAGTTTTAATATAACTTTTTTAACGTTTTGCCGTAAGCAAAATGGACGCCTCGATCTCGCACTCAACGTCGAGACTCGCTCCCAGTGACTGAAATTGTAAGGGTTGATAACAGGCGTCTGAATTAACGTTTATACCAAGATGCAATCGTTCATTTGAAATGCTACAGCCTCGTCAAGACAAATACCTCAAAATTTTATTTCGATGTAAAACAGAATGCATGCAAATCAATCAGTTTTTTGTCTAGTTCTCATGTTTTGAAACGTGGGCGTACTAAGGAAGGTAGCAGTCTCGCTCACGTTTGTTACGTAAATTTAGAACTTAATTTTTCAACTTGAGGGGAAAGTGTCAACTGGGGCCTTATCTCAGAAGATGGACGTACACCGCAGATTTCTGGCACAGCAGCACCGAATTAATCAGTGCTGGCTCACGGTCCTGCCTAAAAACCAGCCCCTGCTAAATTGTACGATAACAGCAACAGCTTTTTGAGTTTACAGTCGATATTGGTTTCTGATTTCGCGTTCACCCCCAAATTCTTTACAATCATCGTACTTAGAGCCACGCTTTCTGGAAACGTTAAATTTCTTGGGATGATCTGGAAGGAGTTTGTTTCCCTACAATGCACGTTTGTTGACCCTCAAAGAAAAAGTGAAATATTTCTTAATTAAATGATTTCTTTTAACTTTTAACTTTCACGTACTGTGTGAACTTGACGGCTATGTGAAAGCGAAAGTTGAGCCTGAGCTTTCACTCGGCCTGAGTTGAATAAAATGCGGTTTACTTATGGTGATGGAGAACCAACTATAATTTCGAATGAAAGCCAAAATAAATGATGGTGTCTGGACACAAATTCCCCATAATGTAGCCATACACAAGTCAAGCAAAGAAACATTCTGTATCAATGATCAGGTCAGAAAGAGCTAAATATTAAGTATCTTATTACAATACAACCTCCTTAGTCGAGCTCGAATACAACAACGACGCAGTGCTCGCCAGACGAAGTAAACTTGGCAAGAAGTTCTTGCAATGAAGGCTTCTTCTTCAACGCTCCTTACTGCGGTCTCTATGCGCTAGTAAGACTTTAATGCGCATTCTGATGCAGTAGAATTTTTTTTGACGAGCGGTTTGAAAGAAGAAGGTAATTTGTTGATTGATAGATTCAAAGTATATTGAATAAAAAATTCAATATTACGGCACTAAAATCCTTTCGGGATTACGTTCATTTTCTTAAGTATGCTCAATATGTTCATCCCTCCATTATCTTCAGAGCCTCACGCCGCCTAATCGGTATATTTCAGACACTCTTATGAACTTCTCGTCTAATAATTATGGCATTTAAGAGCCTTTTTCTAGAGTGACTGTGTAGAACAAAAGTCATATTGAACTCGAAACTTGTCAGTTTCCACATGGGAGCTTCATCTGCAGCTTCCTTAGGAGCAGCCGAGGTGGGCCACCACGGGCCAGTGTAAGGGTCCTGTGGCCCTCCTTTAACGACCATTCCCACCCTACGATGTGGGAGTATGGTGTCGAGGTGTTGTAAATTATCATTTGAAACATAAAGTAAGGGTAAAATTGTTGCATGGCGGGTAAATTATTTCTCATTCCATTATGTGGTATCAATTAATTTCATTGACTGAATATTTATATTATTTTTACTTTGTCATAAGTTCACGATATACATCATCAGCTGATCTTATAATCGTGAACCAGGCGATTGCGTACATAGAGGTGTTTTAGAACTGAATATCATTTACGATTGTTCTCAAAGTAAGAGTTTGACTTTCACTGAATATCTTGCACGGCTCGGAGAGTTGTTTATTTCATTGGATATCACAATGTTGGTTTCGATAAACTTAATCCCACTTGGCATGCTGTCAGAAATGGAACCTTGTGTAGCTCTATGTTAGTGAAATTTTCCAGTGTTTCACGAAGAGGCAATTTTTGTAACGAAAGAAAGAGGTTGACCCTGTCTAACTTTTTTCGCCGCCTTTCGCTGAGGCAGCGAAAAGGGCGAGAGCTTGGGCCGCCAAAATTATAGATGTTTGGAGAAAAAGTTGGACTGCGAACTGCGTTGAGTTTCTGTGTGTACATTTTTTGTTCTTACCTCATGATGATTAATTAAGTTAGCGACTATAATCCCCTGCTTATTTACCTTGGCTTTATGGAGGAAGTTCACCTCGACTCTCAAGGAAGACGGCATGACGCGGCGCATTGGACCAGTTTGTAGAGCGCGACGGGACCGCCTCAATCGTCAAGAAATTCTTCGCACTTCTGAACATTTATTCGTGTCAATGCGACTACCAGACGTGGAATTTTGGCAAAATAAGAAAAATGAACATTAAATAAGGGGCTTAGCTTTAAGCTTCAACACCAACATAACTGTGCGAGTGAAAATCGGCGAGTGAATCTTTTGTTATTTTCAATCGCAAAATATTTCCATCATGATTTTCCTGGGTGACCTATGCTATCCTCACAAAAAACACGGCTCAGGAATTTTGAAAAATTAGAAACGTTGTTTACAGTTTTGAGGCACGTTTTGCTTCAATATTTTCCAAACAAGTTTCAAGCCTGAACTTGACATTGGACGTGAATAATACTAACTGAAACTACGTAGTATCTAATTTTGACGATATCTACGGGTATCTTACGACTCTCATACTTCTGACGTGACAGTGAGATAGCAAGATGATGAATGACGCGCTTACAATCATAACGCAACTCCCTTGAGCGTCACGATGGTCGTTTGTCCGACGCCTTCTCAGGCGAAGATGGCGGCAGGTCGTCTTGCGGTTCACCTTCGCGAGGTCACCCTAGCGCCCGGGTCAGGCCGCCACTCGTTCAAGGCTGCCAATGCTTCTGTGACCTCTAATCCACGTCTATGATTAAATGAGCGCTTCCCAACAGCTGTGGGAACGAAAAAGACTCGTCTCACGACTCCAGGACGCGAATGGCCCCCGTCGACTCTTGGGCAAGACTGCAAGCGTGTGAGAATTCGACGCAAATGACGGGCCCCTGGACTATTTCAGGATGAAGGGGAAAACCACTAGACTCTGACTAGTTGTTAGAAAATTTATGTTCTCCTTTAACTCGGGGCCAAACTTTAGCGTTCGAGAAGTTTGAGCTCTGAATCGAAGATGTACCCGATTTGTGTTACTGAACTCGACAGCTTTATGGTAGGGACCGATTGAGTGCACGCTGAAAGTGAATTGATTTATTTGGTGTAAATTTTTTGTTGCCGGAATCACAAAATTTCTGATATTGTCCTCACATACCTGACTGTGTGGAAAGAGCTTATAATGTTAGGTTCTACAGAAATAATTCGTGGAAACTTAGTTTAAGGCACGATTAATTTTGAAGATGTGATATACTACCACTTGTACTGATGGAATCCAATGAAGAGACATTTTCTGGAAGTTAATATCTCATTTGATATTCAGAGTAGAATGTAGTCAATTTTTCTACATTTGCAAGTAGCGTCAGCTGTCCGGAGGTAACAACACTGACAAATTAGAACGCATGAAGATCTGAAATAAAAACAGATGAACTGCTTTTTTCCCACGCAAGTGCAAACGAACCAACATTTATTAAAAATTTTCAAATGAAGGTGCAGGATGGTCTGAACGGGAATGTTCTTCATCATACCTTGCAGACTGCATATTACGGAGGGATGTAGGATTCCTGAGCTCCACTCGGACAGCTGCGTTGAAAAGGGCTGTCAACCGTCATGCCTTGAGAAAACAACATTCCCTATAGGCGTTTAGCCCCACTCAGCGAAGTCAAAACTTGATGTGGTACGAGTCTGATGTGGGTTCAGCTCTCGAACGTTGTCTTCCGCCTTCTTTCTGTGTTCAGGGAAACACTTCAGGTTGCCTCAGTCACAGATAGGCCTCCGGGATTTCTATCTTTCGTGCAAAATTGACTTCTTTCAATTTTCACACCTTCTTCGTCATCTCTTCTTTGTCTTTTCTTTCTGTTTCTATGCGCAGAGGACCCTGTGTAGGAACATAACTTGTGCATAAATTCCATGTTTCGGACAGTTCATACTAAACGGTCCCTTCCTTCCTGGTGCGATGTAGTCTGAGTCACTGAAGCGCTGCAATCTAACCACCACCACTACCAGTCCTACTTTTTTCTGTTTTTCCTATACACGAGGCCTACGCCTTGTGAACAGACCTATCATGCTTGCCTTCGCTTTTATTTTCCTCTTTTTCTCAGTTTACACTCACTTAATGATCTCTCCAGGGACTTACGTGGCTTTTATTTGTTGAGGCTGTTGACCGATCTGTGCATACTAAGACGCTGAAACAACTTCTTTCTGCCCTGCCACTTAACTTAGAATGATTTTTCGTTGCTTTCAACCTCGATGATCCCCTTACTTGAGCGGACATGGTCATTTAACGCTCAGACCATTGTTCTATACTCATGTTACTTCATCAAACATCAATGACTCGCTGGCACCAGAGGGGTAATTCAGCAGTTGAGATAAGTGGAAGAGCAATGTAGGTTTGGTACAGGAGGTAAGCCAGTGAAGGATCTTTCAAAAATATACTTGCATAACTACCGCCAAAATATACTGACTTTTTCCGTCGATTTACCGTTGACGGCCAGGGCAGAAAAGAAAGTGTTAAGCTTCATCATCTCGGCCAGCCATCCAAATCCGCCCGCACTCATCCGCAGTTCGCCTTTCGCGATCAAATGCGCCTCAACACCCGCTTCCTCGCGAGCTAAAACACCTTCTCCACGTATTGGGCCAGCGGTCTACCAAGGAAACAATTCATTCTCCTGTTGTGTAATGGTTTGGCTTTAAGTCAACACTCGTATTTTGATTGCGTTTAAGAAAACCCTCAACTTGAAAAATTAAAATGACCTAACCCTTTAATTTGAGTGAAGAGAAAAATCGAACAAGAAGGAAGCATGTCTAACTTCAAAACAGAAAGAGTCGCGAAATTTAGACCTAACGTAATTCTAGAATAACCTTACTACGAAGCAACCTAACGCAGGGAACGTTTTAACTGAAGTTGCTGCAATGCTTCGATGCGTTTCTTGTTTTGAACTTAACGGGACTTTTTCTGATCTAAGTCTTTTTTGTGGCTAAGAAATTTGATCGCACATGTTGCTACAAATGTTTAAAAGGCGAGAGTTGTCGAAGTTCAAGGAATTCAAGCGGTGTGAGATCACCAATCTTGCACTGGGAGGCTCGATTGTGGAAATGATTCACGCCCCTCACGAAAGCAATATTTATAGTGAACTGCTTCAAAACTATGGTAATTTTCGCTTAGAAGAAGTCGACGAGTTTGAGCGTTTTAAAACTTACAGCATGAGTTTTCAACTTTTATTTCTGTTAATGAAATTTTATCTCAATCGAAGACAGCTCCCACGCTAAGATCGTTCTATCTGCGCAGGCATTCATTTGTGTCTTGGTGAGGTGTCCACCTCCGTTGACTTCGATCCATGAACACGAAGCGACACGAAGCGAAAATACACTGGGTGCATGGCGCCCCTTAGGTTACAAAAATTTTAGATCATTTTGTTACTTAATGCTGATTTACGCAATTCCACGCATTCATTAAACTTCACCCCAGACATTATGCGACCGTCGTTGCACTGCACACTGTACATGAGGTCAGATTAGCGCTTCAAAGAGGAGGGGGGTGGTTTTCATTTCAAAAAGATAAACCACCATGAAGACTTTCATGCAATGGGTACAAGAGGACTACCCGAAACAATTTGGTCCCGGAAGAGCTGTAATTTAATACCGGTATGACTCACATCAATAATAACCTTTAAAATTTTGTAGGGCGTAGCATTGTGCACTTGAGTTACAATTAAAGGGTCTTCTCATGAAGGTGAGAACTCGCATTTGAAACACTTTTACGAGCTTATCTCGGGAAAGTTTTTTGTGATTGTGATACTAAGCGTATTTGCATAATAACTGTTGCTAAATTTATGCTATTCTTTTCTTTTTAAAAGCGATAGCGTTTAGCTTATATAGGCTTCATTGTAAATTAGCCATAGTAGAAATTTTCTAATCAGGCTTCAGTTCGTTGGATGAATGGGATAAAGAAGCGTTTGAAGAGCTGAAGCCTCGCGCTAAGTGTTCTTAGCACAGTTTCCCTCCGCTTGCTAAATTTATTAATGTACGTATTATATCGAAATCAATTTTGTTACAGTAAATGATGTACAAATGTGGTCCAAAATTTTATTGATGAACATCTCACGTGAGTGGCGCGTAGTCGTTCCACGACTCCTCGATCAGCGTTTAATGAGTGACATCGCTCGAAAATGGGAAGCAGAGCCGTCGTATCACAAATATAACTCAGAAATTTCACACGATTCTATTTACGAAAAATTTCGTGTTCCTTCGGTTTGTGATTGCTATTAACTTTAGGTCCACCAGTTCATATACAGAAACCACGGCTTTGGGGAAAGGAATTTAATGATTTTAAACAGAACCGAGTTACCGTATTCTAAGCCGCGAGATAACAGATTCTTGTCGGCAGTCTTACCAGTCATGAGCAATGAAATTTAGGGATTTTAGAAGGAATTGTTAATTTCTGTCAAATCTACAGTAAAAGCGATAACAAAAGTCCCGTATAAAATTCTAATTGCCGGTTTGTCTGTGTGCCGACAGTTGGCGATGGGGTTGGCAAAGTTCTCGACCCAGGGGAACTCCTCAACCATCTTCTCCTTAAAAACATCCAAGCGAAACAGTCAGAGATCGACTCAGTGAGACAGAGCACAAAGCCAGAGACGGCCGTGGCCGTGACGGCTGTTACAGAAGAGCCAGTGCCACCAACGCCAACGCCTCCCACGACAAATTTCAGGCATTTGGGGCTGTCCAGTAGCGTTAGGATACCCCTTCGTCCGCCGGGTCTTAGATGGACGCCCGAGCGCTCCAAGGTGGAGGCGAATGCTCCAAGCAACAATGGTATGACTAAATATAACTGGACGATTCTAAAAACCAGTTGTTTGAATTCTACAAAGAGCAGGCTTTCTTCAGAATGGGGTTTTAAGGTGCTGCACTGTCAGCAGTAACTGACATTTTTTTAAGTTGACGGTGGATTGGTGAGATAAAATAATTTTTAAAATATATGCGCTTATACTTTGGGATGTTAAACGCTGCCGACAGTGTAGACATCATGTTGTGTACGTCGAGCGTAACTTAGCATTCAGTGCGAAGTCTGTATGTAATGTAAATTTTTATTAAAAGTAATGAATTATACAGGGTTTTAAGGAAAAAGAGGTACAAACTTTTACACTTCCAAGAAAGTGGCAAACAAAACACATTTTCCTTTGTGAAACTTTGCGAGAAAAGTTCAATTTTTGAGATATTTGATAAAAATGTTTCAACCGGTAAGTTATAGATTGTTCCAGATGATGCAGCCAGATAATTACTAGCTTACCTATTGGTTGCTGCTCATTGTCTGTTGTGACACGGAGCTGGCAAAGTAAACCGCTTAAAAGAATCGCAGAAATGGCAGACATGCGCCCTGCTCATGGTGCTGGTAATGGTAACGCCAGGCTGGCAGCCAGCCTATACCAAGAGCGTTTTCCAAAATATCCCATAGTTGGTCATAGAATGTTTTCAAACTTATACTGAAGACTACGTTACAACTGGAGTTTTGAAATAAACCGAAGAGATGCTGGTTGTTAGAGGCGTGTAAATGCGGAGGGAGCCGTGCTAGACCATTTTCATCGTAATCCAAGAGCTGCACGCTTGAAGCTGCTGCAGCTCTTGGATTGCAGAACCATTTGGGAGTTTAGAGTGTATTTAATCAAAATCATTATTGTCCACATCCCTATCAAAGAGTCCAGGTATTGAATCCAGTAGATTATGAACGTCTAGTGTAATTTGCAGTGTGGTACCTCAATGAGGAATTGCAGAATCCTATTTTCTCGGAAATTGTACTGTTTTCGGTTGAAGTAACTTCCAACCGTTCTGAGGTATTCAATTTATATAGGAATTATGAATGGTAAATGAACAACCCTCGTATCGTGCATGAACACGCATACCAACAACGATACAGTGTAAATGCTTGGGCTGATGTCTTGCATAACTCCGTTATTGAATCTTATACAGGGTGACACAAAAAAAGAGGGAGGAAATTAAACGTTATAACTCAAAAAGTAGAACAATTAGAAAGATGAAATAAA
>VOMN01118655.1:0-21966 GCA_014899125.1 Orchestia grillus | reverse complement strand
CCTCAGCAGGTCCGGAGCCTCAGCAGGTCCGGAGCCTCAGCAGGGTTAAATGAAAGTAGCCCAGGGCAAAAGGCTCGCTTCTCAGCTCCGAGTCAATCGTCGACGGTGTGATGTAAGTGGGTAACAATTGTAAGCTGTGAATAATCACTGACGCAAACGCACGGTGAAATAGAATGAGAAAAAATGAGATTAACTAATTCTAGACTTCCTACCAAATACCTGCCAATGACTTTCGAAAAAATTATTTTCGTCTTGAAAACTCAAGCTTTCGTTTCGGGAACTCAGACCTTCGTCTTCAGAAAGCATGTTTTCGTGTTCAGAACGTATGCATACTATTGAAGGCATTTCTAGAAACGATTCCATCGTGATGCAATGTTGGCAAGAAAGCCACGCTTTGGAACTTTTTTTGCACAACAAAGCTCGTATTGGAATTTTTTCAACGTTTTGCAGTATAATTCACCAGAGGAACTATTCAAAGTTCGAAAAAAAATCGTAACAATTCTACTACAATAACGAAATTCTCTTCATTGTTCAGTTTTGAAAAATAAGTCCCTTGTGGAGAACTAGCAACTTACACAAAAAAGTGTTCTGATCTTTGCAGCTGCGTGAGTTGTTTTGCATAAAGCAGTGTTTCCAAACACAAATAAAGCAGTGTTTCCAATCTCACAAATAAAGCATTGTTTTCAAAGACACAATGCTACTCCGCAAAAGGAATGTAATTCACACAGAGATTGGCTGGTTCAGAATTACATTGATTGACGTACGGCACACGTCTCCCATAAAAAGTTTTAATTGGTCATTTTTAGGATGAACCGACTACGTGTCGTACACTGTCTACATCACGTAATAAAATTTTATTTTTGAAACAAAAATTTCAACATTAGAAACATTAAAATAAAACGTTCTTAGCATCATGTCATTTCAAACGAAAAAATCATATTCTTGAAAAAGAAGTGCAATGGACCCTCAAGAAAACTGATTGTGCGCGATGGGCAGTTTTGCATTCACTAAACTATAGGAGGCTCCATGTAAAATACTCCACTCGACCGTTAGTGCCGAGAACAAGCGCTGACATGAGGAGCTACGCGAGGGCACGTCGTGCAAATTGCGTCGCGCTGCGCCCGCAAGAGACGCCTCATTATGGAGGCGCTCCGGGCACAGAATTCGGGCAGACGGCAACGCGATTTTGCGAGCTCGATTTTTGCGCGACGCAGCAAGGAAAACATGACAGGATGCAGCCAGCGGTCATATACGGGAGCGTAAGAATGACGATGCGGTACTTTAACGCAAAAATCGCCACAAGAAACGAGTAATGAGACCCGGAACTTAGCGCTGGTTTTGCTGCAGTAATTCAAAAATTTTACACGAGAATGAAATTTCAATCTTACAGCCGCAAAGGTACTACAAGATTAAGACGCTCTTTGCAGTCAACCCAGAATCGAATCACAGTTAAAAAAGCGGGAAAAAATATTCAAAGTTACCAATTAATTTCTGAAAAAGTTTTCCACTTGGCACGATACTCCATAATGAGAAGCTTCGCAAAAGGTAAATTTCCCTCTCAAAACTTGCAGAAGTGCAAGCACAATAAACTAATGATCTTAATTTAATGTTTAGATTACGTGCAACGGAGAGAAAAACGAGCTGTGCACGCGAGGAATATTTAGCGTAATTACATTAGGAGGAGGGGCTTTCAGGCCACATTCTTTGCACTTAAGAGCAGCATTTCAGAGTGAGGGAGTCGAGAAAATGTTCCTTACAATGTCCCACATTCTACAGGGCCAGAAGCAAAACTGCGAGCTGCGCCAGCGGGCGAAAGATTTAGTTCGAGGAAGTGATACAGAGCTTCCGGGCAAACGAGCAAGAACAAAACAAAAAGTATTTGTTAAATTAGAGCACTCGGGCAAGTATGTATGTATGTCCATAAGTGCCCGGCGTGAAAACTCGCCTTCGATAAAATGAAGAAAGTTTAAGAGCCGTTGTATAAACTATACTAAAATAAGTTGTTTCTCGACAATATATGTATACTTCACTCGTTCAAATGTAAAGAAACACATGCGACAAAGAAAAACTAAACGAAGAAAAAGATGTGGGTAAAGTGAGAGATAAATCGTAAACGAAAACGAAAATATTAACGAAACAGCTGAAAATAAGACGTACATTAGCAATACTTCCATTTAAAAACAGGAGTGCAGACATTTAAAGAATTACGCTGATAGAAAAAAGATAGAAAGAGAAATGAATACAAATCAACACGCTCAACGAATACAATAATGACACACATATGAAACAAGGAATCCTCCGGCAAAGTAAACAGGTCAAGTTACAGTAAACTTAGAAAAAAATAAGCGCACAATGATAGAAAGAATAATGAACAGAACCTTTGCATGCATACTTTCGAGTCAAATGATAACACGTATTGATAACTCCCTGGTGCAGAAATTTCCACCCATAAGAACAGTGCCAAGCAAAACCAATATACTGGAAGCACACTCACGGGCAAGAGACTGTGTCCTCTTGAGCGGCACATGGGGTTGAAAGTTCCAGTGTGAGTGGTGCGCTGGAAGTTTTCGAACTGGAATTCCCAGTCGTAATTCACCAATCGCCACTCCAGAGTCTTCCCAGCCAACTCCAACGGCTTTCGTATCTTGATGATGTCCGAGTCACTGCAGGGGCAAAGAGAAATATAATTTAATTAACCAGAGTAGCTACGTATATCTAAAGAGAATGGAAGTACAAAGCCTTTACCTGAAACCCTCGAGTAAATCTTAAACAATAAGTGAAGGTCAATCATTCAGTACCAAAGGAAGGCGTAACTTTACAGTACGGTATTACCACTCGGCAACAGTGCTAACATAGAATAAAAAATATCGAGAAGAAATTTCAACTTGTTAAAACAAGTCATAAACTGCTATGAGAGATAACAGCATTGGATGCGAAGAAACGCTTTGTAGAGCTGTAAATAAACGCGGGCCAAGAATATAAACAACCACTCATAAAGACCACAAATAAGGCGGCCGAGAAGCGTATAAATAAAGACGCATATCTTGTGAGGACGCTTAAGCCCTCACCGAAATTGGAAGCCAATATTTAGTGGCGTAGAAAATGAGGTGCCGAGCACACCGCCCCGGGTCTAAATCATGTGCGCCCGCGGCACCACCGAGCGCCAAAAAGAAAAGGGAGGCTAATGTACTGCTTCTCTTGGCCCTAAGCAGGAGACAAGCGTCTTCATGCCTCTTTAGTCACCACTGAAGCCAGACCTTACGGCCTCTTTCACATTTGCGATGTTTTGATAATCACTACCATTTTCATCAGTATGCGCATTAAAGGTTCAATCACCGTTGTCACATTTTATGTGACTGTAACAGCGAGACTATGTTTCCGTCTGAAGATCATTTTGACCCTTCAGTTCATTTTCAGACAACACGGTAAAAGAAACTTCATAAAAATAGATCGGGAATCCTACCAATCTCCAGAGGGTGCAGAGCTAGATATCCACTCGACAGATTTTATACGGAAGAGCATGTATCATTATCTCCCTAGAGAGTAATTTGCATTCGCCGAACTTCGGATACAACTACGAATGACGTTCAACTCCGTCTTTGACGCCGCTCCCAACGGACGTTCTTTCTCAAACATTGCAGTATTGCGTAACTCCCCACTGCACAACACTGAATTACCGTGGGGAATTATTTGTGACAACGATGTCATTTTCACAGCACTACACGCGATCTTTGACATATGACGTGCACATGTATTTTAAGAAGCATTTCATTTGTATTGAAAATTTTTGTGTCAAGTGTTTGAAGTATGCATTCAAGAGGACGTCGAAAGCATATATTTCGAAACTTGGAGCCAAGAAATTTCAACACGGACCAAATGGTTCTTAAGATAAGACATCACACATCAAGGATCGCCCGTACTGAAGGTCTGGATTAAAATATGCACTGGGCAAGTATCAATTTCCAAGTTTTTCTGATAGATTTTAGCAGGAGTAGCAGCATAAAATAAAGCTGGTAATGAACTCTAAAGAACGGGGAATCTACACACAAGGTGTGTTCCCATACAGAATCCTTTACACATTGAAACTGCAAATTAGGAATGAAAATGGAAAAAATAAAGTAGGATGGCGAAGACGGCTTGAAAATTGGAAGTAAAATGGGCACGAAAGATAGAATTTCCAAAAACCTATCTACTTATGTGTATCTGAGATAACCTAACAGCGTCTCTACGGACGCCAATCCCCATATACGATAAAGAAGTTTGATAGAAATGAAGGGAAGACGATGGGAGGATGAGGAGAAAACGGAGGATAGAATTCTTGATTTTCAGCACATGCGACGGGCTCGTGATGATGAAACGAGTTCTGTGAATTACTTCAATTGCGGAGTAGTGTCAACTCGAGAAACTTAAAAATAAGTAGCAAAGCTCAATTACTAATTCATAATTTTTCAATGTGAAGCTATACTTTCTTTATAATTTTCACAGGGCCAACTTTCTTTATAATTTTCACATTTCAACCCGAAAGCAGGAAATTCTTCAACAATTCTGGCTAGATTCTCCCCGAAATTATATCTTTGAATATATTGCAATGCTCGAGAACAGCAACTTATAAAACTTCAATAATTTATAAGAATCCGACTATATGTGCTGATCACCCAAACTATTTAAGAAATGAAATAAATCGTTCAGCACTGTAAAAAAAAGTGCAGCATATTGTGTATTCAAACATACTTCTGCAACTGACAGGGAACATTAAAAAATAATTGACCATAAAGTCAGAAAATGTCAAGCACAGCTAAACGTAGAAAAATCGATAACATATCCAGTCTTCGCATGTGTAGCAATGAGCTATAATATGCAAAATTAATACATCATTAACTAAACTATTGTGCAACAAAATCATGGGTAAAATTTAGCTTTTTCCGCAGTTAGTGAAGAAATGGCCCATTCCACCTCGACACCGCTCGCACCGAGCTCTACAAACGACGTAATGTCCAAACAGCCAAGACTAGCGACCTTTCCCCTAGAAATGATGCACAGAGATGAAAAGCCTCGAAGATCTCACACGGAGGGAAAAACGTCCCATTAAAACAACAAAAGACAGAGCAATAAAAGACCAAATTTGCAGGGGAGGGTGCATGTGTTTTTCCCAGCAAAATTTAGACCACCAGTAAATTACTGAACAAAAACACGAGAAGATTTCGATGGCAAGCCCGAGGGACATTTGGAGAACAGGAGGAGCCTCGACAAAGGGTCTCTTCCTTTTTTGTCACCTGCGCAAATAGCTACTAAAGCAAGAACAACAATAACGAAGCACCATCAAAAACAAGACCAGGACAACAAGCTGCCGTCAGTATAACATAATTTAGCAAGTTATATTTGCTGCTGTGCCGGCCAACCCCAGGGCAATTGAATAGAGATGCTGGAGACGACGGCACCGACACATGAACTGGTCTCGAGGACGATGAAAGCATGACTCGCCCTTTGCGGAAAGTGACTCGTTAATACTGATCACGAAACAAAGATAACAGACAATGAAAGAATGACACTAATGAATAAGAAATAATTGAGCTCTGAAAACTAACAGTGGCAATAATGAGAACTGAGAAGGTTAAACCACTATCAGCCGCATAAATGCTACACTAACAAGAAATTAAACGAGTATTCAACATTGAACGATAGCGATACTGAAAGAGACTTTTTGAAGAAGCGAAACAAAGAAAAGTTGATGCTTAGCTGACTGACATTCCTTCCGTATAGAGGACGTCTAGGTAATGAAATGTTCGATTCTGATCAATGAATTCTTACGCTATCCTAAAAAACACATTGCAGTATCCTATCATTGGAGAGAACAGAAGAAATATCTAGACCTGTACTAATGCACATACTGTCATGAGAAGCGACTTACAGCACAGAGGCTTCGAATTCAAAAGAATACAGAAAGTAAGAGAAAGTAATACAACCAAGCGCTCTCAGCTACCCCTGGCGCTGCACGACTGCACATCATTTTACTATCTGTGGTCACTAACTCGACCAGCTCGGACTGTATTACGGATGCTCCCCCACAGCCAATCAGGGCCGCCCCATGGGTGCTCTTTATTAGTTTACATCTCCCGCAGGATCCCTATTCTCTTAATGTCATAATTCTCTCCACGTCGTAACGGAGACGCCGCAAGACGAGTTGTTTAGCTGCCCGTGCTACTTGCCCAAAGAGCGGTTTCTTTTTCTGACACGTGTGCTCTAATATTCTCAATGATGTTTTAAATGAACAAAACTCTTATCGTTCACGATGAAGGATCTGGAAAATCTCACTAAATCGAGTATTGCATTAAATTCAAACAAGAAATACTCAAATAATGTTGAGAAACATGTGCATTAATTATAGACGTGTATGGGTGCACGAACAGTAGACGATACTTCCAGACCAGACAGACAATATAAGTTTTACACCTTGAGGCAGAATTTAAAGCCCATTTCAATGGTGTAATCAACTATTAAAATTTCCAACAATCCATAGGGATTCCTCTCGATGACAAATGAATTTTAACAATTTCATATATTCCTTTCAATAACATTCATTTCTAACAGCGAATTAAAGTGAGCTTATAATGTTATTGATTCACATTGAAGTCAGTTCTTATTGGACCGAGGCAATTTTAGACACCATTACTGATGATTGACGTACAGCTTAAACCAAGTTTAATATAAATGAAGAAAATGCAGTAAAAGGTAAACAAATTTTTCGTACAAAGAAAATAAACTGCGCAAATTTACGGCTTTATTGCTCTTCCAACGTTTCAGGGGAATTGCTAAAATGTAGATCAAACAAGGCTTGAATGGACTGCGCTGACCAAATTTCGCCAGGTGCTGCGGAGCTGTCAGTAATGCAAGGACGGTACTCGTTCAACCGAAAGCTGGAGTCAACCGAGATCATTCTCTGTCCTACTGCTCTATTAACGAGATGCTTGGCACCCACAGAGTGAAGAATTGGGGCAAATATTGAGCGCCCGCCATATCGTTCCAGGACAGCTCGACCAGCTCACTGCGACATTTCGTTCACACTACAGAACAACAGCTCATAATTTAGAGTAATGATTGAAACGGTGACGTAGTTGTCAGCAAGTTTTCGCTATTACTTAATAGGATTTCATCTCAGACGACGACCAATTTAAACAAATGCAAACATTATTCAAAATTTGCCTAATTAACTTATATGTTAGCAGGAAGTCATGGGTAATAAAAAAAAAATAAAGGCAACAACTAGGAATGCATAAATTAACGGATAAGGATTCATACGAGATGTGCAGCTGTGAATGCACTGGGACTTTCGTGAAGGCATCAGAAGCATAAAATCATGCATCTCCGCGATCAGTAAGAAAAATTAACTTTGGATAAACGGTTTTCTATGTTTACGCTTTTAACATCCAAGAATTTGACAAAGTAAGTTGTTTCCATTCCTTGAGAAGTGCGTGAGGAAATGGGTTCACCTGCGGCCCAGCACTAGAATTCCAAATAAATTTAGAGAAACCACAAAACGAGTAAAGAAGTATTCTGAAGAAACTCTTCGGCGCTCACACATCTATGCTGACTGATGAAGAAATAAGCACTGAAAAACATGATAATTTTATCGTTCTAAAAGTAGTGATGGTGACGAGAACGCCCCTACTCATGACATAATCCAATAATATTTGTGCCGGAATTGAGAAAAGTGTCAAATAAATAAACACCATTCTCCAATGGGAAAGTGTTCTGCCAGCTTTGAAACTAAAATTCAAATCCTTTCAAAATCATTTTATTTTTATACGAATAGTTCATTTACAGTTTTCAGGACACGAAACAAAACTAGAGACGCTCTAAGGGGTAATATTATAATGACACAAACAATTTTGTAGAGAAGAATTACCTGCTGCAAACAACAGCATAATTGCAATATTTCAGCTTGTTTAACATACAAATATTTAACATAATACTAAAGAAAATAATAAAATATTGTTAACAAAAGCATCGACTTGTATGGAAATATTTTCCATTAACTGTCAAATTGAGACAGCTGCGGCGCACTGATCAACATTGAATCGTTGTACAGCTGATCATTTTTTCTGCCTTCCTTAGCACCGAGTCCGCCACCTCCACCTCAGTTCGCTGATATTGCAAGAGCGGTCATCGTCAAGTGGAAGACCACCGAGTAGATCACACAGATTCAGGTGCGTCAGGCAAAGATGGTTGAACACGTTAACAAAGTAAACGATTAAAAAAAGGATGATTCATTTGGGCTGCACTAAACGGAAAAGATCAATTGAATGTTGGAGCCATTAGCGTCACGCAGACCAGCGTGCTGACACGTACGTCAGACACGTCTGCGACTTGTATTGCAGCAGAGAGGCAAACGGCGATTTTGGGGTAAATACATCCGTGGTAAATACTGCATTGTTAAATACTTCTATGCTAAGCACTTCTGTTGTAAATACTTGTGAGGTAATTAGATCTATGCTAAGTACATCTGTACAGCATGCCGACGTCACCAGAAATAGTATAGCACTTGGTTACATCATGAGAGGCAGTCGGGTATCTTAGCTATAATCTAGACAGCGAAAGTTGTGCCGCAATCAAAGAAAATGAAAAAAAAGGCAATCTATCATGAAAATTTTTAATGACCACATAAGAAAGAAGCCGTCTAATTATCTCCACGTTTTATTAACTTTTCAAGTTTTTAAGCAGCAGGCAAGTGCGACGCGGTGGAAATTCCTCACGACTAACGTACTGTGGAAAAGCACTTTCTGAATAATGAACCCATTTTCAGCCGGTGGAACGGCTCATATTTTAAAAGGTAATGTGAACTTCACGAGTGACAAATTCGGCGATTTCTCTCCACGTCACGCCGGACGAGCTGAAGAAATCTTCTAAAATTAATGAAAATCGTAAGAAAAAACGAACGCCAGAGCATTAACATATGGGATATTGAGCTGATGCAGTGTAAAAATTCATGAAATATGAAACGAAAATTTATTTAGAATTCAAGAGATATGAACAAAGAGAACAACTCGAGGGTCAATGAGCACGACAAAAGAGTGCGAAATGAAAAGGATAGGCCTACTGAACAGCAAAACGTGGCACCTAAATAATTCATTTTCACTTAGAACTTCACATAATACAGGAGTGCTCGCCTGACAGTTGTAAATAACACTGGAGAAGGAAAATTTATTTATCGAATAAAATAAAATTGAATTCTAAATACGTTGATAGCACATGTGCTCCAAGATTTGTTAATACCTTAATTTTAACGGTGATTTAATTTCCAATTATTTGCTGAGAACGAAACTTGTTTGTAGAGAAACAAAAAGTTATTAAATAATTCTTTTCATGAGGTTTTCGCTTTTTCTCCTAATGGTTTTATCACCTACATTACCATCACTAACCACATTCAATCATTAACCTAATAACACAGTTCCACTTTTTCGTTCAATTTCTCCTAAACCTAGGTTTTCATAATTAATTTCAAGCAAAGCCAGCCTGTGAGCACGGTTCATGTCAGTTAAGTAATTTTACAGTCAAATTCTGTACGTGGCCGCCACGACCTAAGAAATTTCAGCCTACGGCAACACTGAGACCAGTGTTTGCGCCCAGAAGCCCGCTGGGAATGGCAATCGTGTTCCAATCACAAGACAAATTTCCATCCCAATAATCAGATTCGTCACCGCGATTCCTACAGGCGGAATCTTGGGAACGGAAGGCACAACAGGAGATGGCGTAACGAGCGAAATTGCAGCCAGGAAATGGACAGGAGGGGAAGGAAGGGTGGCAGAGGAGACAGGAAATGGAGCAATGTGTTCAAGCACCCAATGTTTTCGGTCTAACCGTCGTAAACGACATGGCACCCTTAGACTGAAGACAATCACGAGAATAAAAACATCAATCGTTTTACATAAATGACGAATACGTCCAGGCCTAACAGACTGTTAAGCCTTAACTTCTGGCTTCAAAGGCATGACCTGTTCGTGTGATATGGATACAAATTTGTTTTAAAATAAAACACAAACAAAAATCAAGCAAAAGAATACTTAGCGTATGAAGTGGGGGGAAAAGGAACAAAATTTCGTATTTTCGTACATACGTATTTGCTTCGGCGTCAGGCATCGTTTCTATCTTTTCTACCCATAGACAAAAAGGATATTGAGCTAGAGTCCAGCAATTGAATTACGATCGTATTTAAGACTTTCTAAGCTCAGAAATTCAAGCGCTGTTATCCTATGAATATATTACTTTGAAAAATAACCCAATATAATGCATTATTGAATTGAAATGATTGACCACACATAACCAACACTTACTACCGTGGTTGTCAGGGCAACTATCTAACGCATAAAAGAATACTAATTTTGAAATTGATTCTAAAGTTCTTAATTGCGGTCGAAACAAAAGATACGTACTTCGTCGAATTTCGAACATGGAGAAAATAAGGCTAAAATCGACAGAAATCTTGAGATAAGAGAGAAAACCAGCGGACTGCGCTATGAGCGCTATCGGCGGTGCCCTGTAGAAAAGTCTGCAGGGTTCCGGAGTGCCTTTGCTCGCGGCGCCGATAAGGAAGGTCTCCGTTATTTGGGGCTGGTCGTGTGTAACGACTGACCCGACGCCATAAAATGGACTCTGAAAAGGCCTGTGTGAAATGCGTGGGTATGCGATTGAAGCAGGTAGTAGAAACAAGTGGGGACTATTGTAAAATAACTACGACTGAAGTCTATTTTCTAGTCTAAAAAGGCTTGTGTGAAGTATGAGGATATGCGATTGATGTTGGCAGCAGAAAGAAATAGGTCAGATTGGTACATAACTTCTTCAAATTACATCTATTTGTCTACTATAAGTCGTCAAAGTGAAACGCATGGAGTTGCAACTGAATCAGGCAATAAAACGAGTGGATTGGGAAGCGACTTTTTCGTGAACGGTGGCTAGAAAATAATGTTGAAGGGTTTGCTATGCGCTTGAATTGAAACCTAAGCAAAGGAAGAACACAAAATAGCTAAATTTGCTAGAATTGACAGCTAAATAAAAAATTAGGAGTAAAATTTGTAGCAATTCGTTCATAGCGGAATGAACCGTGGTATTTAGAAACAAAACGTAAAAAAAGCGAACGAAGTCGTGCATGAAAGTTCAAGTTTACATATTAAGCATACGAATTCACGCGAAATTTTATTTTCCAACTAAAAACTTCTTCAAAATAATTGAAAATTTCAACAGCCATAACTAAGGATGAAATTAAAGAAAAGGGAGGAGTATGACGATTTCTTAATGACCTTATTAAGCCCGCGAAGCTAAGATATCTTCACTACTAGCAATGTAACATTATAACTTCATGCGTGTGGAAACCTTTAGACCGTAGCGTAGCACGTCAAAATAAACCCGAACCTAATACCTGAACAGTGAAATAAAACATGCGTCTAACTTAAAGGCATGATAATGTTATGATGAAAACAAAAAAATCCTTCGGTAGTAAACATTACGAAAATTTCAGTTACTCACTTGGGCACATAGTGCACAAGCTCGTGAAAATGACGCAGTGATGCGTCATGGAGCACCACTAAAAGATGACATAAAGGCCAAGCTCTCATTGTTTTATCTCAGAAAATAACAAAGCTCACAAAGTTTTACGGGGGAACAGTGACGGTTCAGCAGCTGGTGCTGCGTCGGATGTCTCAGTAGCTTAACATTTTGAGCCAGAAATAGAGACAAAGATTGTTCATGACAAGCGCATCATGAATCGAACAAATACTTTCGTCAAGCCGACAAAGGCCCGAGAGAAACACTGCCCGCGGGGATAAAACAGACTGAGATACAGATTCGCTATTAATCTCAACCTAACTTAATCTTCATAGATTAAATGCAATACTGTTTCTAAAAAAAAGTGGAAAAAAATTTGCTGGCAGTAAATCGCTATAACGTTCAGAAAATTGACCGATATAAGTCAAAATACATATACCGTAAAAGGATGTGCGAGAGCATCTGAAATGTTTACGCATTAAACTAAATAATCGAGTAATTACTCGAACTAATATCTATAACATTAATGAACTCGAGCACACTTAATGAGGAATTTAACATTTTTCCCCATTACGTTGAAAGCGAGAAAAATTTTTGTCGCCCAATCCTCGATCTGGACGCTGCACAACTGTGCTATAGTCGGTACTAAAACTCTAGATGTGCCTGAAGAAATTAGCCTCGAAATGTCTCCATTTCTTCTCTGACGTAAGGCACCTTATAAAACAAATGCACCCACGAGCAAAAGTTCAAATTTGGCAAGCCATTGCATTTCTGCAGCTTGATTGAAAATCCCAAGCCCATTTCATTGACGGCGCATTGCCACAATACTGAATCACTCTGTACCGCTGCGAGCTAAGAAGGGTATCTAAATTTTAAATTTCGTAACTGATTATCAGGTTTTCCAGAAAGTTCGTGCTGATTTTTGAAGGAAAGAAAAAAGTCGTTAAATATAAGCCATTAAATATTTAATCAACCAAATATAAACCATTTTGCTGCACAATGAATTTTCATCATCCCTTCAACTTGAAAATACCCTCTACCCAGAATTCCGGTAGTTTCATGGCAAAGAATTCATCAATATATCTTCTTAAGTCATCCAAGGAATTATCTATCCAAGACTATTCTGCATGAAGCTCAGTCAGTGGAAATTCGAAGGAGCAATATCTGATGAGCCCGGAGAGTGGGGTAACACCTCCCAGCCAAGCAGCAGCTATTTTCATTTGGTTTCCAAAGAAACCAGATGACCAAATTTTATGTCGAGGTCTTGCATTATCTTGATGGGAAATATCACTTTCCTCGTTATCCAATTTTGAACGTTTTCCTCAAATTGCTGCTCATAAATTGCCTAATTGTGAGCATTATTTCCCAGAATTTAGTGTCTGGTTACTTGGGAGAAGATCATAGTACAGAATTCCTTTCCAATCCCACCAAATACAAAGTAAGCCTTCCTTGGGTGAAGACCCACTTTTAGAATGGCTAACGGAGGCTGATGTCACTTACTCCAGGGTCGCTTTCTCTGAACATTTCGGTAAACGTTCCATTTCCCATCTCCTGCCACAATTTGCTTTAAAAAAAGTACATTTTCATTCCGTTTAACAAGCTAATCACAGATGGAAATGCAATTCAAATGTTTCTTCTTACTTGAGTTATGTGGCACTCAAACATCGTAGCGATTGGTGAACCCAAGCTTTACCAGGTCCTAATAGCAAAGATTTTGGTAAGTTGAAGCTTTCTGCCATTTCTCGGCTTGTACACTAGGGGGTACTCACAATTAATGACTTGATTTGGTCATCATCTGTAGAGGGTGGTTTGCCTGATCGCTCTTAATCAATAAGGCTACATTCTCCAGCTCAGAATCTCGCGAACTGTTTCCGTGCAGCTCTTTCGGATAAAGAATCATCACCGTGAACTGCGCATATCTTTTGGTTGTTTGTGGGACATTTTTTCCTTTATGGAAACAGAAAAGCATCCAATGCCGAAAACGAATTTTTTATTTTCCATTTGAAAGGGTTACAGAATTAACACAGGTTATAATATCTCAAACGTTCTTCCACGAAAAGATAGCTTGAAGTTTGCTTTAAATGGTCAAATTCAATTTCCCGGACTCAATCATGTTCTAAACTAAATCGAAAAATGAACTACTAAAAATTGGCACAAACATTCCGGATAATCCAGTATTTTTGAATACTGCGTCTCATAATGAATACAACATTATTCCTCCTTCAACTTGTGGGGAGCTAATCTTCACAGCAGTCGTCCCTCAAGTGAGGTCTGCGTTAATGGGTTTACAAAAATAACAAAATTTAGTCCGAGGCTCACGCTGATGCGATCCGAGTGCACACCGCCTTCAAATATTGCCTCGCACACGCTCTAAATTTCCCAATGATAATCACTGTTGCAATGTTACCAGCCTTTAAATGGAATGTTTCGAGCTCCAAGGCCTGTCAAACTCCCCTGAAACAAAGCTGGTAGCAGGACGGCACAATTGAAGAGAGTGCACAATAAACACGTGTGATAAGATTCACTTCAAATACCACTTTAATGACCTGAACTGCAAAAACAATTTAAAGCTCACGATGCTTTCAAAGTTCTAAGAAAAAGCTGCTTAAAGCTAATTAAAGCAATGAAATTACACTGAGTCGGCGAATGCTTCGAGTTATCGTGCTTCTTAATTAACCAGTGCCTCAAAAATGAACACATGAACCGACTTGGAAGTGATACTTAATAAACTTTGAAAGAAAAATTTTAAAATAACTTCAGAGTTTAATCACGATAAGAAAACAATCTGAAGCTGCCTAGCATGTAACGTGTTAAAAATGAAGTTATTAACGAAGTTAAGTAGTTAATGAATAAAATTAATCATCATGTAATAAAATTGCTAAGAAAATGCACACAAGTTTTCCGGAAACGTATTGTACGAATAATTATACTGCGTGAATTTCCTCCAACGTCTACATGACAGTTCTGTAGACGAGAATCAATCTTAGCGGAGCTACTGTAAGACACGCATCCGAGATCAGGCTTAAATGTTAATAAATTGTGTCTGCTTCGGTGGAATAATATAATAGCAAACCACTTAACCCGAAACTGACCATTTAAGCCATCATCAAGGCAAATATTTGTTTTTATTACCATAGTCATCGTGAATATAATCAAATAAAATTTCACTAAGCCCAGGAATTAAAATCCAATTATGTGCTATGAATTAGAATAAAATGAGTCTTGATTTACATCTTGTTGATATATAGTAACGATAACGAGAGACGACTGTGAAGTGAAGTCGCGCTAGGAGACCTCGAAAGGTTAGCGAAATGTCACGGAAGATACTTCGGTCGATACCGCCGCTATTTCTAATGCAGGAGTATTTCGACAGCCGAGAATTATGAGCTGCAGTCACAAAGATGCATGGATACCTTCCAAAAATGTGATGTAGAATGTTTTGGCCACGAACGGAAGAAACAGAAGAAAAAGTTATATTGTTGATGAATCTAGAACAGGAAATGAAACTTGACGCACACATACGGTGTCAAGTTTACATACACGTATTTAAAAGGAATATAGTGAAATATTATGTGAAATGCCTAACCACTTCAGGCCTTACCACTTCAGGTTAGTGGTTAGTGAAATGTCTAACCACTTCAGGAATTTCATGGAACGACAAATTCACTCAGTCACTCGACTAGGTTACGACACGTTAGGTTAGGCTAGGCAGCTGGGGTAACGTGCACTTCAAAATTTCAGACATTGCACGAAATACCTGAAACTTTAGTCACTTCGTGCAACACCTGGAATGTTTGGGTATTTTACACATTGACTAGTTTCGCTATCTGCCCGTAACACATCTTGTTATCATGTACGCAGATCGTCCTCCAAGAACGTCAAAAACTATTTTTCTAGCTTGAAACGAATTTAATGAAATGCGTCAATGAGCGTCATTCGTTGACATTTCCGCAATTGGAACTTTAGTACAATTTAACCATATGTTTTCATTGAGGTACAACAACAAGCTTTAAAAAGTAGATCAAATAAATGTACTTATACAAATTTCGTGGAAGAGAAAGATCGTAGGGTCTCAAAACTCTACGGTTACAAAAAACAATATTTAACTGCAAATCTTCCACAAATCTACGGACAATACTTCAAAGATTTAAGTATCGTTTGCACAAAATTTGAAAGTTATGCAGTATGTATGTATCTTTTAGTCCATATGTTTTATTTCAGTAAACAACCAAGAATTATAACAAGCATACTCAATCATTCTTTAAGATACAATAGAAGAAATATCACCATTTTCTTTCTCCCAAATTCTATTTCGTCCTTCAACGAGTGGCAAAACGTTAAGCAAAAATTTGTACATGATACCATTTTCATGAGCTCATTTCATCAATGTTTTCGTTGTCAAGAAAATTAGCACTGCAAACTTCACTGCTGAAAAGCAATATGATAATTATTCCCATAATAAAATGCGTCATACTTCCATAACAACGTAGTGCCAAACGATGATGCAACACTCAGAAATAACGTAACATTTTGTGGAGTTATCACACTCACGATAACTAGATTTGAATTAGTTCACTTACTGAGAAAGTTCCTCGATGCCGAGGCTCTGGAGGACGGTGTTGAGGGAGGGCTTGGAGTGACACAGGGACAGTGGAGCGCGAGGCCAGTAATAGAGGTACGAGAGGCACATCTCGTCACGCGTGTTGATCCCGCCCAGCGTGATCACCGTTTTCTCGAGGCTGCTGTACTTGCATTCGCTGATCAAGTGGTCGCCCTGATCAGAGCGAGGGAATTTATTTCATATGAGTTAGTGTGAAAATGAATGTGATGATGAAGTATTGCGAACCAATGAAGCGCTGTTTAAAAATTGAATTGTATTAGGATGATGTACAATGCACACATCAATAAATGCAAAGTTATAGAGGAGTATTGCTCAATCCATGGAGTAAGCAATGAAATACGTAAATTGAGTCCTAACGCTCATAGTGGATGTAAAGTTATAAATAAAATTGCTACGTATATGTACAAGACAAATTTCAAAGCATTTGTGCCCACACCAAAATTACAAGGCTTGTATTATCCTATTACAAATACTCTATTAAAAACCTAATTTATAATGCGCAGAGTAATAAAAAATACGGTTTGTATGCTAACGGAAGAGGCTCTTCATTGTATTTTTAATTAGAATGAAGCACAACCGAAATGACCTTCAACGGAATTTTTCAATAGTGATTACTTATTATTTCAAGTACAAGTTTAACCTCCCATAGGCAAAATATCGTTAATAGGCAGCACCAGTACCAGCACCAGTAATGAAGCAAAATTTTCTGCCATAAATGCTCCAATGGAGCACAAAATTACGGGTGCCGAAATTGAAGATATGGTGAAAAATAGAAACAATGCCCCGGCTGGCACTACGGGACTTTTCCAGGTCCGGCAAGCCTCAACTTCGGAAGTTGAAGGATTTGGGGTTTCCCAATTGTACATACATAAAAAATTGTTGGCTAAGTACCCAACAGTACAGTTCCAAACTTGAAACAAAGCCTACAAAGTAAGCACGATTTTCTCTTTAAAACTGAACATGAACATTTACCCTCACACTGGACACAAACATTTACTCACGGGCAACACAGTCCTGGGCTCCTTCATAAGCCTGTACTCGAGGTAGCTGTAGTCGTAATTCATGTCCTGGGCAATAGGGTCGAGCTCCACGCCGTGTCTAATGTGCCTGAGGCGCACTTCCCGGCCCAGCAGATGCGTCTGGACTACGGCCCCGAACACCTGGATACCTGATCACAGATATGAGGGTAAAATTTAGGCGAGAATGCACACATAGTAAAAAATCAATAGGTAAAATACGTAAATGGGTTTCCAAAATATTACGTGCGAAACTTCGAGAACTAACGGATGTAAGGTTAATAATGACTGCATGGATGGATACGACTCAGGGATGTGACCAGATTAGTACGATGTGTGACGAAGTACTTCTCAACTGAAGAATGCTATGTCATTAAGAAAAACTAAGTAACTTGCACCGCACGCACCAATTGAAGATATCCTTGAGTGTGTGAATCCTTCACATGATTGAAGCCTCATATATCCTACGGAGGAAGAATTTATTATGAATTCTACAGAAAGTGTGATAAAGGCGACAATTAAGACACACCATCAACCGTGTACATTATGGAATTTATTATGCACTAAAATTTCATGAATGAAAACAACAAAAAATAATCGAGTCTGCCTTGTTAACACGGTGCTCTGTGAATTAATTGTTCGCCTACTTTCATGAGAGCTGGAACTTTTAGAATAACCATTAGTGCTCCAGTGGCCATTTCTCTGTCGCATTCCTTCACCTTAGTATGTATATGTAGCATGAGAGATGACAGGTCGTTCAACCAGTATAAGCATAGATAGACCTGATTTGATGCCAGTACGTAACCAACACGACCATTTCACGGGGGTTGACAGGCCTGCATTGGCTCCGAGCGACGACCGAAATAAAAATGCAACATGGCGAAGCTTACAAATCTTTACTACACGGCACTCGAAAAGAATCAATTTAACATTGACGATTAGAAGCCTACGTCAGAAATGTGTATTACAGTATAATACAAATCAGTAACTGAACACCACAGTCGGCCAAAACGAGGTAATATGGGCAGTAAATCAAATACAAGGATAGTCCCAAAAAGAGACCAAAAAGTTGCAGTACGAAGAAGAGATCCTCAAGCAATCATACTATGACCTAACAAAACCGAAAGCAANCACCCACACACCACCACCAGGACCCAGGAGCAGCACCCACACACCACCACCAGGACCCAGGAGCAGCACCCACATACCACCACCAGGACCACAATCAGTACCTGTAGCAGGCAGAGCCTTGGCCGTGCACTCTGAGACGCAGTGACCGGACGACAATACGCTGGCCTGGCCCGGAGGTATGAGGTGCTTCCAGTTCGGGTCCAGGCCCACGCTCAGCACGCCTGGAAAAATGCAATACAACAGCCATCATTACAAACACGTACAAGCGTCTCCAGTGCGGTTCTGGGCTAACGAGATATGTAAGATGTGTTCCATATTAAAAATCGCACCTTTTGTTAATCACGATGGCTGGGACATTTTCAAGTTCAAGTTGTACATCCCTAAAGCCATTGCGGATATCTTTGTTACATTTTGCAAAGTTTCGTTGGGCATAAAACAGCCAAACAGAAAATATGAAAAGCGCCATTGAGTGTGTACATAGTCATGTTTGTGGGACAAATACACAGCACGGTTCGGCTTATAAAAAAAATTCTCGTGTTTACATTCAGGAATGTAGTCTATCTCCATAACTACGCACGAATCACGTAAGAGATAGTCCCTGTTGGTATTGTTCGGGAACATTGTAAGATCGTGTAAAACACCGCAAATAATGATAAGATTATTAGTTAGTTTAAACTTCCATGCCTACATGAAATGTGACTCAAAGAGAACGAAAAAAAGTGACCATTTAATATTTTTACAAAACGGAAAATCTATGCACAAGTGTGTCCCCACACAGAGTCCCCTACGCATAAAAACAGTTCAGAAGGAAGACGAAAAGAACAAGGAATAATCAGTGGAGAAAGCATAGAAAGGAAAGAAGCAAAGCGGGTATAAAAGAAAGAAGTCCAGAAGGCTTAGCTAGAGCTGAAGGAATATAATAGTGTCATAGGGACGCGAGTCCCTAATAACATAAGGATGAAAAACCCAACTAACAAAAGCCTGTCGCCTATCCCGTATGCCCCCTGAGGAGTCATGAAAAATGATCAATAGAATTTTTTTCAAATTCGAAATGACCAGAGAAAAGGTTCAGATGGGGAAAGCCCGAGAACTCCTCACCCGCATCGAAGTTCCGAAGCTTGTGTGTGTAGTGGACGCGAATTCCCGAGTGGTCCTGGAAGTGTCGGTTGTCAGGGTTGTCGTAGTGCACCTGCATCAGGAAGATGGACGGGCCGTTCGGGGAGAGGGGGTAGCCCGTCTCGGGGGGCAGAGTTAGGCCCTGTACAGGTAATGGAGATTGGTCATTATGGGTTAAACATTTATGTTTTACTTTGGCTGCAAATTTCATACTATAATTTAACAGAGTTTCTTATTTGCCTGTCAATAGTCGGCAATGGTAAACTTGAGGGAACTCGTTGATCTATCTCAGTGTAGAAATGAGATAGAGACAAAAAAGAAACGTAGACTTATATAATTATTAAAGGCCAGTCGATTTTAAACTGAAACAGCCACGAAAACCACGGGTCGGTGGTTGATGCCGTTAAGTGCGTATATTTAATTTAATTACGAATGAGAGAAGGAGAGAGGAATTGCAACAAATGTCGATGTGACTTTTAAAGGGAATCTGCATAAGCAGTTATTTTGCATGATATCAATTCAAACGCATAACACAAAAGTGCGAAAAAAGTGACAAAAAAAAAGAATGCTCAACAGAAATCTAACAAAACATTTTCTATGCACACAAGTACAAGGTAACAACAGTGTAGGGAAATGCTAACAAGCACACAAAGTAAAAATAAGTACGCCACTTTTGCACTCATTGAACCATCATAACTCGAATGACAAAAGGAAGAGATCACTCGCCTTGGACCCCACAGCCCAGGCGACCACCACGTGGGAGCAGGCTCTGAGGAGGTGCGCCATCTCGGCAGAGTAGCACTGTCCGCCGCTGCTGTCCGCCAGCTGCTCCATGGTGGCCACCACGGAGGGGTCGTCGCTGGTGCACTCGGACACGACGATGTGGTGGACGTGACGCTCGTTGCCTGCGCTGAAGATCGGCTCGAACTGGGCACGAGGAAAACATAAGATAACACAGTGCGTTGCCCACAAATTGTACTGCCTGCCATTTTCTATTATGTTCGCGTGCTGGGTACATGAGGGACGATGTGAACAGTGGTATGAGTCATGAGGGAACAGAAGGGAAGGATCAACTCGACGATGATTTGAAGTGAGAGTGTTAGACGTCAAAAATAAAAAGTTAATTGTTTAAGCGTAACACCGAGAGTAGCATTTGAAAAATTGTAAAATAAATTCCTTCAATATGAGAATAATAGATTACAGTTCTTCAATTTGAATTAGAAAAAATACAGCACTATCATGCATTCGTATCTCGCGCAGCAATTATTGCCAACGAAAAGTACGACACTTGTATTCAAGTGCGTAAAAAAAAATTGAAATATTTCACTGAAAAATTCCACAAATCTGCAACACCAATAAATGAGCGTCGTTCTGATCCACGCTCTTAGAAATAACTGCGAGTAGAGCGAGTGTGCCACGGACCTTGATGATGTGGTTCTTTTGCACGAGTAGCGGTTTTCTGAAGAGCTTGCACCAGTAGATGGTGGCCATGTCGGCCTTCACCTCGACGCCAGGGCTGTTGAGGGTCCACGTGTGGATCTCGGACCTGCAACACAGGTCATAAGAGAAATTAAATAGCTACACATCTTAAATAACAAATAATGCACCACCGCAGTTTTAAAACTGTAGTCGTACCTGCACAATAGTTGTTTTTAAACTGGAGTGAATTACTTCCGTGGGAGCTTTTTCCACCGTTTTGCTGTCAAGGCATAGCTGTCATTACCCCATAAAGAACGAATTATTTCTGGAATAAGACTGCACACTGTCGGTTGATACGAATAACTATGCAACTCACTAGCGGATCGCATCTGTAGATAATATTCTTTTTTGTGTCTATTCCTACACTGCGAAACAGAAACTATGGGACAAATATTAAAATGTAACTGCGTTAGTACATCAGCCGAGTGACCGCCACAACTCTGGACGGTGTCTAAGGCATCCACTCAATTTCTCTAAAAATATATTCTTCTTACCCTGCATCCCTTTCCCCATAACCATCCCTCGTCCTTCCTCTTACACTCTTGTTTCTGACGACGGAATTTTTCTCACAAAACGCAGTTTGTGCATTCTCGCAACTCTCCAAAATATGTTGAAGTGGAAATAGCGTTCGCTCTGCGGCCAAGTTAAAATCATTATTTTGGAGGTTCTTACCTCACCAAACAAATGATGTGACGCTTACGTGCCTCAACTTTGCACCTTAAAAGCGCTTCAGAATTTTATCAAAGAAATACGTACTCACCGAAGAAATATTTTCAATTTAAATGAGAGGAAAAATTTTGCGCAGAGAATTACATAAAATGACGCGCATTTCATTAACACTGAAGATTGACGACCGCTCCAAATCCGCTTGAATAAATCCTCTTTCGTTGTTCGTTCAACTTCAGGGCGAAGCAAAACTTCCATTTAGCAAACACAGCATAAAATGCTGAAATCCCTCAGCCGAAAAATATAAATGAAACTGAAATGATGACCAATGTAGCACTCGTACGCTAGTACGCTATAATCACAAGTGGCAATTTTAGTAACTAATTGTCAAGCAAGGGCTAT
>VOMN01118653.1:0-17031 GCA_014899125.1 Orchestia grillus | reverse complement strand
CCTCTATTGCCTATGGCCTATCCTATGACCCCTGAGGGGAAGAAAACTGTTAACACTGTTAACAGTAAGTCAAGAAGGTTAACAGTGAGCCAAGAAGGTTAACAGTGAGCCAAGAAAGTTAACAGTGAGTCAAGAAGGTTAACAGTTAGCCAAGAAGGTTAATAGTGAATCAAGAAGGTTAATAGTAAGTCAAGAAAGTTAACAGTGAGTCAAGAAGGTTAATAGTGAGCCAAGGAGGTTAATAGTGAGCTAAGGAGGACAAGAGTGACCCAGGAAAAGGTCAATAGAGAGCCAAAGAGCTGTGTATCACAGTACAGGCGGTTGTCAGCCTCTACTGCGAGGGTCAGTCCTCCAGTTCCTTAACAGCGACATTTCACGCTCGAAGCACGGGTGGCAACTGCGCCCTGCTATTTCTTCCCATTACAATAACCCATGTATCGAAACTGTTTTCTATACACGCAGTTGTCTACATTTCTTCCAAATACATAGGCACAAAACAACTCTTTATCCAATAAACTACTGAATGCACAGGCAACCTCTTCCATAGGGCAATGTCCTGAAATCCAACAGGGTTCGCTTCCTCCTGTTTTGATCTTGCAACGGAGAACAGGATAATGACTCAATTACATGATTACAATAGGTGTACCTATCCCACTACCTGCTAGATGACCGCGGCAGGCCTGTGTTCTCCTGGAGTGAGGTAGGTCTGTCTCGAGACAGGCCTACCTTCTTTTTAGGTAGCAGGCCTACCTTCGTTCTAGGTANCTTCGTTTTAGGTAGCAGGCCTACCTTCGTTCTAGGTAGCAGGCCTACCTTCGTTCTAGGTAGCAGGCCTACCTTCGTTCTAGGTAGCAGGCCTACCTTCGTTTTAGGTAGCAGGCCTACCTTCTTCTCCTTGAGTGGAGGCAGGGTGGCCTGCATGAGGGCGGCCACCAGCTCAGCTTCCGCGGCGTTCCTCAAATCCCCAGCAACAGGACCGCTCTCCTCACGTCCGTCCTGCGTTACACACTTGGATCAGTAAAACAGTGTATCACATTCATGGTGTTGACTAGTGGAGTATCTGCACCACTAATGGTGGCGGGGTGGAATGCCACCAATGGTGGCGATAATCATAGTGAAAGTACCTTCTTACATCAATCATTGATTTGGTGTGCGACAGACACGGTGATGCTCAAAGTTACCCAGTAGCCCAAAAACGTGATACCAAATCTTGCTATAACGACTTTGAATCCGGAGACCGCTTTTCCAAAAGTTCATCTTAATTTTACAGGAACTTTTTCTGCAGCAAGTCTACAACATTCGATTTTCGAGTCGTACAAAAACTCAAGGGAAAGGTATAGGACCGAAGTATTCGAGGAAGCGAATCAAACAAAGATGGCAGACATGACTGACCAGCAAATCGAAGACGAGGTAAGGTTTGAAGGCGGATTGGTTAGCGACCTCCAAGGAGGGATGGGAGACCAGCTCGTCCTTGTAGAAGTGCTGGCACGGGAACTTGGCGATGACAGGGTGCATCCTGTACTGCGTGTTCAAACTGCCCATAATTGCAAAGAAGATCGCATGCGTTACACTAACTGGCCACATTCACACACAAGTACATAGCATTTTTCAAAGTCCATACTGAATGGTCCCTTCTTTTTGCTCTTTTTCGATCACAATTTATGCGGGCAAGGGGCTTTAATCTAACTAATAATAATAATTACAACAATAATGATACGTACATACACATGCATATACTTGGCCTAAGAAATCTCCAGCATGTATGTCCAGAATGCAGCTCGTTAAAATTGCTGGAGCAGCTTACTGGTATATATTTTCACAAGCCCATTGGAAATTTTCATAAACGTAGCAAAACAAAGGGCCATTACCAACATCAACTACTAACAATATGAAAATGCCATAAAAATGCCACTGATGCACAAAAAATTGAAATACTAACCATAACCAACACCGATATCTACTTTAGGTCACCTCGAAATGCAACAATCTTGTCCACAAGACAGCTGCTCACTGGCAACAGGCAGACTTACGCTTGAAAAAATTAAGGTTGAATGATACATAACATGATTAAAATGGCTCGGTAGAAATAATAGCAGTGGTGGTATAGATTGCAGTAAATCAGTGAATCAGGTAATGTCACAACCGAAAAAAGGAACCATTTAGTATAGACTTCAGAAAACGTTGAATTAACGCACAATAATTAAGAAGGCATGAAAATGGAAAGAAGAAAAATATGCACAAAAGACAGAAGTCCAGAAGGCCTACTTACAGTTGAAACAACCTAACAGTACCTCATGGGGTCACCAGTCCCCATAGCATAGGGTAGACATATCTAAGGGACCTAACCCTATTGCCTATCGTATGCCTGTTAGGGGGAAATGAATAGGCAGTAATAAAATCAGTTTACAAAACGAATATTATAATAGAAAAAACTTTAAATTCAAGGATGCACCACGTTTACGGTGAAAACTCATTCGAGGTACAACTCATTTCGGTGTTTTAGTGGCGGCAAGAAAGCCTTGCATAAAACACCTCAGAGTAACCATGGGAGTAGTGAAAAGCGTCATACATTCCACTAATGAGGTGACGCAGCTGCTGCAAAAGATTGGTAACTGCTGACTTTACGGGCGAAAACAGTGAAAACGAAGCAAAATGGGCGTGCAAGCCTCAGATTCCAAAGTTGCCGAATTTGGAGGACTCGACCGGTTCAAACACCGAGATGCTTTTTAGCATCCACCACAAATAGAAATACAGCTGGAATAGTGAGCTTAGCTTCATCATGACCACTCGACACTCACCTGTGCACGAGACTAGGTTTATTTTGCTCCGTAACAATATGGTAGTAAATTCTCTCGAAGAGAGACTGCTTCATGTTCTTGCCCTGCGCCAACTGGGAGAGCACCGTGGGAGGCAGCTGGAGGTGATCGCCGGCCAGTACCAGCTTTCGAACGCCAGTCAACAATGGGAGCCAAGTTTCCGACTCCTTGCACTGCCCGGCTTCGTCTATAATGCACACCGACACCTCCTTGTTCAGCACCTTGGACACAGTCTCGTTGCAGCAACTGCCCAAAGTGCTTGTGATGACGTCAGCAGAGAGCAGCACCTCCCGCTGCACATTGAACCTCAGTTCGGCCACTTCCGAAGGCGTGAAGTGTTGTCGACAGTCTCTCTCGAACTGTGTCTTTCGTTTGGCCAGCTCTACTACCCTAACTTCGCACCTCTTCTTTTTTATGGGGTCAGTTTCGGTCATCATTTCAGACCTAGCTACGGACAAGGTGTGTGCCATGCGTGCTAGCTCAAGTCGAGATCTCTCGTCAGGAGGACCCGAAAGTATTTGTTGCAGTCGTTTTTCTACCAAAGATTCGCACGACAAATCCTGTATGACGCGATCGCAACATTGTCGACCAGGGAACCCATTCCGAACTATATTAAGCGCTACACCAACACTGGAGAGTGCAACAAGACGTCGTGTGAGCTCGTCAACAGCAGCGTTGGAGGGAGCACATAAGAGGATGCGGCTCTTGAGATTGCTTTCTTTAGCAGAACGATAAATTTGAGCTACAAGCGCAACTAGAGTCCTTGTTTTACCAGTGCCGGGAGGACCGTGGATCAGAGATATGCGGGGAGCTCCGTCATTGAGCACACAAGCAGACACCGAACGCACAGAGTGAAGTTGCGACGTATTTAAAGGCATTTCCGGTATAATATATTCTCGCAAAAGAGGCGGAGGGGCCACGCATTCTATCTCAGGCTTCAGAACATAAGATCCAAGAGGGTTGTTCTGCAACTGAGTCAGTCCGTCCCAGAGTCGAATAGACGGTTTCAAGTAAGATACATTAGAAACGGTCAAGATTGAACCATGGGTGATCTTAGTTGCAAGTCCTTTAGAAGCCAGGGCTGTCAGAGAGAGAGTAGTTGTGGCATTAGGAATGGAGTCTTTGAGGGCCTTGCTAACAGCGGTCCTGTAATACCTCGAGTGTTCAGTAACATAGGCAAAGAGAACAGTGCTACGATTGTCAACAGGAACCTTTACTGCAATTAAGGACCCCGTGCGAGGGTGAAGGCCTTGCTTCTCCTGCACGTGGTTTATGAGAGTCACAAACTTGAAGAGAGTAAAATTGTAGCCTTCGCATCGCTGGTTCGCCATCCACACAGAAGGAGCAGGGTTGTGGTTCACCTTGACCACATCCACTTCACACTTGAACCATATGACAGTCTGGTGAAATTTAAGCCAATCCTTGAAGATGCTTTCCCAAATTTCGTAGAAGAGTAGAACACTGAAAACCTCATGGTAATCCTTGAAGCAGTCGTACAATATGAGGGTAGGGAACACCAAGCCTTTGTTGCTTAAAAGAGGTGGGGGTTTTACGTTCGAGCCTCTGGCTTGATTTTCGTGGTACTGCTTCAGCCAATCGTAGTTCCATGAGCAAACTTTGTGCACGAAATAATAAGAGTTGAGATAAAATTGGTGAACATTGGTCGACACGTTCGCTGCATGAGGAGCTTTAGGAGACAGCTCCCTGTAATTGACATGATTTGGGCCAACTTTTTCCTTGTCTTTTCTAGGAGAAATTATTTTAATCTTTTGAAGATCTTCAAGTCGAATGGGGAATGAGACACGATTCCTGCATTTAGTTTTTTCACTGTTTAATTTCAAGATTCCCCCTGGCAAACGCTGTTTGACTTCGCTTGGGATAGGTGTAGCGATTTTGCATAGCTCAGTGTCCATTGCTTGCGGAACAGCAGGATCAGTTTGAATATGGTCATTTGATGAGGATAATTCAATCGATGATTTTCTGATATCATTAGAACTAGAGGAGGTTTGAGCAGCAGTATCATCAAGAGAAACAGATTTCAGTTTTTCTTGTAAACTCGTATCTTCAGGAGCTGAGCTTCCATCTTTTGAAACACTTTGAGCATTGTTCTCTTTTTTACCTAAATTTACATCATTACTCGGACGAGTAGTTGTGACATCTTTTCCATCATTCGAGTCAATTTTCTTGACTTTCGTAATCTTTCTTTTGATTTTGGTAGCACCAAGGTCTGGTGAAGGGAAAAGGTTCACTTCCGTGAGCTTCTGACTCCTGTTCTTACGTGTGAACTTCGCTGCCACAGTGGACGGCTTTTTGCCAGGTTCGCTTTTCCTAACAGCCACTGAAATATTTTCGTCTGCACGCACAGATTGAAAATCATAGCGGTGATCTTTGCTGCCCTGAGCATGAGAAATGGTGGTAGATGTTGAGATACATTCCTTGGTTGTGCTATCCAAGGTTCTCGAGCTACGCAGAGAAGCAGATTCTTTTTCTGAAGTATGTTTAGAGGATCTTGATGAAAGCGTATTTACATTGTAAGTTTTTGCAAAGGCATCTCTAAGTCGGTCAGGTTTCTTTTTCTTTTTTGGACTAATGCGCTTCATTTCTTTCTTTTTCGATTCTTTCATTCGATTATAGTCTTTCAAAGAACTAGTACTTTTTGAAGAGTCAGCTTTGCTCGAAGAGGACTCACGGTTATGCGACTTAGATCTCTTTAAGGGAGGTACTTTGGGGCTAGTGATCATCGTACTGCGTTCCAATGTGAGTTTGGATCGTGCTTTTTGCACGATGTGAGACAATGCGTCTTGACCCTCATTAACAATGGGTGAGGAAGAACATGTAAAATCTCTAGGTTGGTTCGTTTTGAAAGACTTAGTTTTATTCATGCTTGGTGAGACCGTATGCTCTTTTCCTGATGTTAAAGTTTCATTTTTTGACTCATTAACATTGCTTGCAGCTTGGGGGCTACTAGCAGAAGAAGTAATCACCTGTTTTTCCACACATTTTTCGTTGCTAGACTTTGATGACCCTTTCTCTCTGTCAAACTCCATGTCTGGCTGCGAGTCAAAGTTTTGCGATAGTACAGGGAACCACATTTCGTCATTCAACGGTTGTTCAGTTTTCTCAGTTCCGGGTCCATCCATTTTACCATCGCCTTCGTCAGTCGCCCCTTCAAGTTGAGCAATTGGTTCAGCACCAACACCGACGTCTACATTTTCATCGTCGTCAATTTGGGAGTACTTATTAAACAAGTCATCCATATTTGGTTCAGGGCTGCTAGGAATAGGTCCAAAAGATTCTTCAGTGAGAGTGGAGTGCTCTTGGGAACAAATCATATCTTCTTCATCGTCAGAAAGGTATATACATTCACCGATCTGTGAGTAAACCATCTGCACATCATCGTCATCTTCATCTAGAGCACTGCGTTCATTGCAATCATTATCAAGTAGTTTCTCTTGCTTTATTATTGAATTCAGCTTCTTGTCAAGATTCAAGCCGTCGGTGGAGCTTGACTCTTTCTTTATGTTGAGAGCAACTGGCACGTCAAGTTTCAATTCCTCATCATGAGCGCAAGAAAGAGGAATTTTCTCAGACATACATGAACTACTTTTAGAAGCCAAGTCCCCTCGACAGAGCTCAGGGATCCCTGATGCGGCCATGTTGGAACCACCATGAGGCGATGCACTATGTAAAGAAGAAGAATCGAAGGGAATCGGATTCCCTAAACGTTCCGCGTTTTTGCAATGAGGCACAAGAGGAGTGCTTGTGCACGCAGAAGGTAAGTCTATGTCAGGCAAATCATCATCCAATGAAGAATCATCCAAAAGAAAGTTAGGCATCCATCTTCTAGTATTTGCTTTAGGTTCAGCAAGACCAGCTTCCGAGTCCATAACATTACCACTGCTAGAAGTTGCTGCAACGGTCAAAGTTGAAGTATTCACTTTAGAAGTAGAGCTATTCTTCGAAGTCTTAATAGAATGGGTATTTTTATCAAGTGATTTCTCCTTGCTCTGGACATACGGTACGGCTTTATCATTATTGTTTCTACCTACTTCAAATATTCTGGTTGCGCTAGTAGAAGGTACTTGTGATTCCCTCTTCGTCAATCCTAGCCCTTTATCTTCAAATTGTAAACCTTCCGTGGATGATAATTTTGAACTTTCTTCACTAACACACTTTGTTTTAGTGTCCCTAAACGTACGCAATTGTGAAGTTTTGTCCTTGTTTAAGTGGGACTCTACTTTCGTCCCAAGGTGAGAGCTAACACTACTGCCAGAAGCATCCTTCACCTTTTTGTTGTTCCTGAAATTTGGACTTTCAGTTTCCATCTTGTGCTCAATACTCGGGAGTTCTATGGACACAAGTTCACTCGCCTTTTTAGTGTTAATTTCCACAGATGGAGTAAGGCTCTTCCTTTCATTTAGACCGCTCTTGGAAGACTTTACTGTAAGAGGATTCTGTTTTCTATCCACATCATGGGATAATGTATTGCTCTCAGAAATTTCAGTAGACCGAGCACAGTATGTACCAAGATTTTTAACTGGCGATGACGATTCTCGTTCATCAATATTCAGGCATCTACCAGGAAACTCCACAGCAGGGGAAGAAATGATACTTCTTTTAAAGGCTCTCTTTTTCAGAGTTATTTCGCCTTCACTATCACTGCTACTCAGATTGATGTTTTCTGCCTCATCACAAAGTGAAGGAGTGCGAGATCGTCCAGCCAGAGAAGGAAGAGCCACATTGGAATCCAAATCACTATTTTCTATTTTGGTTGTAACAGTTACACCAAAGATGGGTGTACCAACTTCACCATTTTTGCTTCCACTTGCAAGAGATGATCCATTCTTACTGTCCTTTAGTAGCACAGTCGATTGATCACCTACAGAACATGAAGTGTCAGAAGCACTATTATTGGCTGAAATTTCTTGAATCGTCCCTTTAGTTACAGAGGTGGAACAGTTATTTTGCCAGCATGCCTCAACAACGCTAAGTGGCATTTTCTCCAACTTGACAGAACATGTGCGTTGATTGTGTATCACCTCCTTTTTGAATAGCTCGGCAACTTGTGTGATAGACAAACCTTTACCTTTCGATTCTGTTTTCACAGCAGGTTCAAAAGAAGAAATACACGGTACAGTTAAGGCAGACACAGCTGAAACTAATGATGGGCTAGAAGAGTGAGTGGGATGTGATAATGACTTGGAGTCTGTCGACTGTGTCAACAAATTAACATTTTCAGATGCAGATGCCTTGTTAGGCTCGCTAGCAAAATGAAGTGCAGCAGAAGTTGCAGGGTGAGGCGATGCTGAAGAATCTGTAGGAAGTGAATGCATGACAGAAGAATCTGTAGGAAGTGAATGTATGACAGAAGACTCTGTCAAAGCAGCCACACCTCCAGTGACACCGAGTAGTACCCCTGGCACGTCCCCGGCTCGATAAGACTCCTTAGAACTAGACGAGCTGCAGAGGGAAAGCCTAGGATCGCTCGAGCTGCTACAACACGGGTCTTGCAGCGTCTCCTGCCTCGTGCTCAAAAGACTAGGGGAGCTACACCTAACCAACAAATCAGCGGGAGGAGCCTCAGAAATATAATTTTCTACCGTTTTGGATGGCGCACTGGTCAAGTTTTGATCAGACGAAACTTGTTTTTGATCTTGATGAACTAACTCTTCAGTCTTTTTACGGAGCTTTTCCTCTAATATCTTCACCTGCATGCTGAGTTTCTCAATAACTAGCTTATCTCTGATGTTATGTAAAGATCCTGATCCTGGAGAGTTAATCATTGGGATATCAAGTGCAAGAGGATCCTCGACATTGGCAATTACTAGCTTTTCTGATAATTTTTCGCCAACATCCTTATCTGTGGCAGATAATATTGGCTGATCGTTCACTGATGAAGCTAGTTGCAAATCATTTGTAAGTTGAACACGTGAGCTTTTGTTAGATGGCATCACCTGCACGACATCATCAACAGGTGTGGATGGGGCATTGGAAGAAGTAGCAAGTTGGATATTTTCTACTCCCCGAGAATTCAATATACGTAATAAAGCATTAGCAACCAATGAATTAGATGCTTCACAAAGAGATTTTTGTACAGATTGTCCTTCCAGTGAAAGTCGAGCTTTCTTAGAAGATTGAGCCAATTGAAAACTGTCGGATTTACGCTTGTGAGGGTAGCAGGTCTTGTTTGTTTGGTCATAGTCAACAAGTGAACTTGGACCCTCTACTTTTACAACTACGTCTTCATCATCACTGATGACAATCACATCACTGGGTACAGTATTACTGGATTTTAGATGTGGAATAATCCCAAGTTCGCCAGAAGCATCTTGAGACCGTCGACAACCAGTCCCTAATATGCTTGCTGAGGCACTACTGCCTGGGATACACTGCTCTCTGGCAGGGGCTTCAACATTTGCTGCAACTTCACCATGTTTGGTGTTGACTTTCAAATTCACAGCAGCAGACAAAGCTTTATTCTCCTTGTCGGAAGAAGCTTCGATGTCAATAGCACCACACCCTTCTGGAAAAACTCTCAAATCAAGAGCAGGCATATTTTCTCCACTGGAATTTTGAATGTTCCCCCCTGCTTCATTTCCCAGATTGGCATTGGAGATAACTCCCGTTGGACAGCAGAGTTTCAAGTAAATAAATTTGTCGTTTTGATCGTCGAGTCGGTCAAACGGTACTCCAAGGCCAATTCTAGAGCCAGGAGTCAATGGGGCCGTGCCTTTAGGACCAAGAAGTGTGCGGTTGTCCACGAAAGTTTTGTTGTTGGCCTGTAAGTAAATAACTAGAATTAGGATAGTGGTGGGTTGATGGCCTGTAGGTAGGTAAGTAAGTAGAATTAGGACACTGATGTGTTGTTAGCCTGCAGATAAATAAATATAATTAGGATAGTTGTTTGATGACACCTCTACTCATGGCCTTGTATCACCTACCATCAGATACCTATATAATGGGCACTACACTTAAAAATGCATCCATTTTCAACAATTGAACAGATACTAAAAAGACCAATGATTCCAACCAAATCCTCTATAGCCTTGTTATCATAGTAAAATAAGAGAAGGCTTAATCCAATCAACCAGACATTCAATTCATGAGTACAACAATAAAAAAATTTCCATTATAAAGTAATGAAATAACAATCAATAAAACATTTCTAAAAAAAAAACACATCCTATGTCATTGCTTGAAGGTGAAAACCAATGAAACCCTTTCCTTTTCCTTGAATTTATAGGATATACATCATGATACTTGCAAAATATTCTTACAGTATCATGGAATGTAAAGAAGTATAAAACAAGATAAACATATTCCATACGGATGCAAAATTGTGACAATATTTCTATACATACTTTTTAATCTGCAAGGGAGTGTAGACATTCAACTAAAAACTTCAGAGTTCTTCATGGGCAGAGTTGCTACACAGGGAATAGAATTAGGCTCTAATCAGTTGAAATATTACCCCTTAACCCCTTACATATTAACAAAATTTTCCCAGTATCCTGCATGGTTATCACATTGGCAGTAGAACAAGATTGTGATCAGTTGAAATATTATATCTCCTATACCAATAAAATTCTGCAGTATCTTGTATACAATCCTCATTCTCATGTTAAAGTAAACTTTTCCTCGTGGATTTATAGCTTATTTATTAGAATTAAGGGACACTCAGGATCCATATTGTAGGTTAAGTATTTGGAAACATCCACTGAGTTTTATATTTATTACCCAAGCTTTCGCACGCTTAAGCAGCGTGGGTTTTCAAGGGACAAAACAACAAAAATTTTCGACCTATTTATGGCTTAGCATGTCATAGGTCCAAAACTTTCGTTGTTATGTCCCTTGAAAACGCACACTGTTTAAGCGTGCAAAAACTTGGGTAATCAATATAAAACCCAGTGGATGTTTCCAGATTCATAACTACAGTGTTCAATACAATGCCAAATCCGGGTCAGAAATCTTCACACTAAGAATCATTGCTCAGTTTTCAATTGTTTTATGATGCATCAAATGCAAGTGATCCAAAAAAAATAAACAAGGCCACTCAATTCACAATGTCCTTAATTGAAAGACACTGTAGATATAGTGGCAGATCTCCATACTAATTTTAATATATTCTTGAAAAATATACAAAAAAAGGCTAAAAATCAACATTAAGTCCAAAATACATAGGATCCAAGGTACAACAGGTTTCCATACATGTGCAATTTTAAGAGAAAAGAAATGTTTTTTCAATTACAAGCTGTATTCCAAGAGCAATACCAATACTATTTGCAGTATTTATTTTAACTGGATACCTATGTAAGTACATTAATCCCTTATTGGTTCAGGTACAGCAAAGAACCCAAACCCACTCTACAACAAGAACACTACCAACCTATTGGTCTACTTCAGGGACACTAGCTGCTCAGTAGAGTGTAGGTATCCTTATAGACTTGAGGCACTGTAAAAATATTACTCACAGCAACAGCATGGACAGAAAACTGATGGAAGCCACTTGCGTCAGGCACAGAATTGCGCACTAGCTTGCAGTGAAAGCGCGACACATGGGGACTTTCAAACTGGATGTCACACTTCTTGTGACGGCCCAACTGAAACTGAAAGTAGCTGGCTTTAGTAATGAATCAAAGCTCCCTATATACATGAAATGTGATCCAAAATGTTCAAAATAAAAGGACAACAAAAATAGGAAATGCAAGTACAAAGTATGTTCTCAGATAGGATCCCCCTCGCATAGAAACAGCAAGTTGAAAATGATGAGCAAGGAAAAAATGAATGGCACAGAAGGTGTGTAAATTGAAAGAAGCAAAGTGGATACTAAAGATAGAAGTCCTGAAAGGCTACTTAAAACAGTGGAGGCCTAACAGTGGCCCTCTGGAGTTGCCAGTTCCCAAAGCAGATAATAGACAATTCTAACTAACCTTAACCCATTGCCTTTTCCAAGCCCCTGTTGGGACAAACGAGAATTCTCGTCAATGTTGGGTACATTAAATGACTAAAAAGTGGAACAATGAAGCATACCTAGAAGTTGATAATGAAGTGTAACACTCCAACAGAAACATAACAGTACACGAGCTAAGAGTGAAATATTACTATACTTATTTCAAGTATCATCAGAGTTCTCTTAAGCATAATTTATTCACACCATAAGAAATCCTTCTTTTACTTTATTTTGTCATGAGAAGGGAAAGACATTTATCAGCTATGATGACAGTGCAAGAAAACTTTAGTAAAATATTATGGAACAAGTTTTGAAACATTAAAACAAAATAATGGAACAAATACTTAACAATCAATATGTTTGAATTATACACATACAAATATAATAAGATTTTTGCATTCTGGGTAAACCATCAATAAATTTTTTGAGTTCTGAGCAACCATCAATTAGCATTCCGCATTCTGAATTAACTATCATACTCTGGAAGTAGTTCTAAATACTGAGTAATAAATACTATTGATGAGGTTGCATATGATTACATATACTGAAATAGTCATGTACAATGTATATATAACTTTACCTTAAATCAACACCCCTCACATGAACTTTAATAAAACTAAATTAATTAATCTTACCTCATTCTTACTAGATGTTAGCTCAAACTTATCATTAGTTCCAATTCTTGTTAAATACATAGCTACTTTTCATCATCTGAAAGAGACAAATGTAGTATTAGCATAGGAATTGCCATTTTTGGCCAATAGATAGCTAATTAAAAACCATAACTAAAAGTATCATTGTTATATAGGGTGGTACCACAGGCTACAGAAGTTTCATCACGAGTACCCATACAAAAAAACATCAGCATACAAAATGTCTTCCAAAATACATAAAAAGTCTTCAACACCATAACAAAAGACTTTCTTTGCAACTGAAGACATGTCATTAGTGTTTTAAAAGTATTAATTAAAGATGAAACTGAAATACTGCACCAATCTATTACAATTGAAATGTCAAATAATTTTTTTCTTCTATTTTCTTTCAACAAAGTATGTCACAGAAATTTACTATTAGCATAATCCAAACACATTAACCTTTGTTGCAAAAACCCCAACACAAATTTATTGCCAAAATAATCTCAAGATTGCATACCCATAAAATATTAATCATTAACATTTATTAATTCATTGACCATTTTCTGGACAATAATCAAACCTTATTTCAAGCCTGGTGAAGCATTCACACTTATTGCTACCTTCTTCAAATAATTGAATTGTCTGCCATTTATTTCCAATTACAGAACCTATTAAAAAAAATGCACAGCAGCTCCAGCAGCTAAAAATAAATACTCTAATTGTAGCACCTCAATCCTGCACACAGTCACAATTGACTATGTTGACAATGATATAAATCATTAGGTAGTTGTGAGAACAACAGAGGATGCTAAACTGACTGGTATATAATAAAGATCAACATTACAGACAAACAACAGACACAATTACAAAAGGACATTACAAATAGCCACAGTCGAGGGCCTATACACAGCAGCAAGTGAAGAGTAATTTTGAATTTCTAAATTTTAGCAATAAATTTGCATAAAAAACTTGTTGGATTATTTTAGTGGTAACATTTATGAATTTTATTTTTAATTGCAAATAGTTGTAAGGGTTAAACTAGTGAGTACCTAGATAAACAAAACAGTCACCTAACCTACATAAATGTACGACATGTTTTGCATTCTTGTAGAGAGCAACTGGTGACTTGTTATACATAACAATAAAATTCACATCATAACATACAAAATTTAGCCTACATAATTTCAAATCAGAGAAAATATAAATAATCCAACAAACAATATGTAGCAGGTAGCAACAATAATTAAACATTATCTACAAAAAAATCATTTTTACTAGCCAAGGAATATGCGCATTAATACCTGATAAATTGTAACAAACCTAACAAACTTTTTTTTAAATGAATGACACCCTTTGAACACTTGTCTGCTAAAAAAAATCAGCATAAATAGAAATTTTGTCAAGATATATTTCTGCCCACAATTGATTTTGGTTAACTTTTACTTTGCAACAGCCAACTGCACTGAGTGTCCTGGTTATATAACAGCCTTCATTTTGGTGTCACTGGATGAGAATTTTTTTTTGAGTAGCAGAAACCTAATTTTGAAAGGTGTAGAAGCAAAGGAAAAGTTATTTGGTAAAATTTTTAAATTGCTCTCACATTAATAGGATGTAATGATGCAAATCCTATGGATATAATGGGCTACAGTTTCAAAAGTTCTGACTACTACTATCATGCACATTATGTTATGTCCTGCTGCATCAGAGAAACAGCTGGAGATGCATCTGCTTCCACACTTTGAGTGCCAACTGAGGTCCTTTGATACAGTTGGGTAACAGGAACTTTCTGAAATTTTTAAATTGCTCTCATATTAATAGGATGTAATGATGCAAATCCTATGGATATAATGGGTTACAGTTTCAAAAGTTCTGACTACTACTATCATGCACATTATGTTATGTCAAATTACTAAACAAACATATCCTAATCTAACCTAACAAAACTGGAAATAAACATAAAAGCAGGTTACAAATTTTACATTATAACCTAATTTTTTACAATTTTGGTCAAAAATCTCGGAAATAAATTTCAGGAACTCAAAAAAATCTTATCCAATGACACCAAAATTATGTCAGTAAAATAAATAGGAACCTCTGCGCAACTTGCCATAATAAAATAAATATTGACTTCAGTTTTGACATGCAATTTAGAATTATCTTAATTTATGGATGAATAAATTTTATGATAAATGTTTTCACACATGGCAATTTCTTCATAAAAAAAGAGGTGTTAGCAAGACAAGGTTTTGTTTTCTACTATAGCATAATTCAAGTTGATTAGCAACATATTTTAATATTATTTACAAAATTGTTCATATCAAGAAAACTGGAAAAAATACTGTGAACTATTTAATAGGTTGTTTCACATAAAAGCATCAAAATGATCCAGTATATGATATTTTGTTAAAATTAGATGATAAAAATACCAGTATCTGATCTCTTTCTGATTAATATTTACTTCACTATGCCCAAGTGCACAGAGCATCCAATTCATCATACAGCTTTTATTTTCAAGTCATATAAAATAAGCTAAAATTAGTTTATATTGTACAACCTGTGTCTTGCCCCTATGCTTCTGCTTCCTCTTGGTTAAGTTAGGGTTACATTCAATTGCATTCAATTGTCAGGGTTACACAAGGATTAGGGCAAGTTTGTTTCATTAATTTGACTTAATGTTAAGTGATGATACTAGTAGTCATAATGAGTGAAATTGTAGCCCAAATTTCTCCCAAGTTAGTATCATTACTTTAAACTGGAAATGACTTGAAAATCTTTTCCTGTCACTACAATTTCAAAAAAAGGTTTTTGTCATTGAAAAACAATTTATATGCAATGACACTGCACTGGAAAACGTATAATGAACAGAATGCTCCCCATAGGGCAGAGTTGACCAATGACTATAGTAATGTAAATATTAACTAAAAAAAATTATACCGCCGGTAATATTGGTCACCAGATGTACCGACTCTCGAACTGCACTGGAGGATTTTCTGCAATCAGTCCACGATGTCTTTACGTGCCGCTGGACTTAGTAGGTAAATGAGGTGTGGTGGGGTTTCTCCGTTATATTTGCAGAGCGGGACAGGCGAGGGCAAGCTGGGCGGAGGCGGGAGCTCAATAAACGCAGAGCAGTGCTCTGCATGCGCTTTTATACGGTCAGTCCCACCGGACAGACAGGGACTTACCGTGGAGACGGGGACGTACCGTGGAGACGGGGACGTACAAAATAGAAGGTTAAGTGAAAATTTTAATGCATTATATTTTTCATTAAAAATGATATAAAAATCCTATCCAGTGACACTCAATTTAGGGCTAAATAATGAATAGAATGCTTTAAGCAGTTGGTTGCAATAAAGTACATGTTAACTTTTTCTTATTCTTTAATTAATGTGATGGAATTTAAAGGTACAGCAATTTAGGATTAACATTTCCACTAACTTGGAACATCATCTTTCCACCTGTCTCAAACTTAAAATGATAATTAATACTCATCAGAGCCTTTATTACAGCCTATAAAGTCCCTCTAGTAATCAGACATCCTACAAACAGGTTGAATTCTCTTGCCCCATTGACTGCAAGCCAGCTTCATCAAAAAACTCTCAGAATATAGCTCGAAGTCATATCATGCAACTTTCAAACATAAAAGGGTTGTCAAAAAAAATATCCTAATGCTTGCTTGGTCAACACAATTTACCTAAGTGTACATTGCACCAACACTGCCTCTGATACCACTTTCTTACAAATAAATCGTTCATTCATTGCATCAACAACAGTAAAATTAGACACTTCATCTAGTCCTGGAAGATCGCTCACACCCAAATTAACTTGTGCACGCAGACAATTTTTCATAATATCAGCTAAAGCAATTGGTCTATAATTCTTCATTTCTCCCATTTCTTTCATGCCGCAGTTTTTGTAGAAGTCATGCCAGAAACATTCATGAAATTTTGATCAACTTCTTCTTCTTCTTCTCTTCTAGATAACAGGAGCTTGGAAGTGAGTCCATGTAGCTCCATGACACCTGGTTATTCCTCCAGGGGTATGGGGAATCAGATCTGTAAAATAAGAAGCACACGTAGTCATAGGATATGAAAAGTTTTAAGTGTACTACATACATTTGGATACAATCTATTGCAGATATTTATATTTCAACTGTTGTTGGAATAAAGAATAGGTTACACTTATTTCAGGGGGCAACTGAGCTGGTGGGGTTTCAGCTGCCCACCCGTTAGCGGCTTACCCACGCTGAAACCCCGCTGGGTGGTAACATGGCGCGCTCGGCCATACTTTGTCTACTTCTGTAGATATTTGGGAAGTTTCACTGAGTAATGGTAATGAACATGTTAAGGCACTGCACAATTTATTCCCGTATGAGTAACTGTGGCATGCCCGACACTGAGCCGCACATGAGTTGCTGGTTTTACCTGAAGGTCCAGCTTTGGCTGCTCAACCTGGAGCTTCTTCAGCCAGACGGCAGGTGCAAACAAGCTACTATTATGGTACATTTACAAAAAACAACTCCTGTGGGCAAGCTCAGAAGGAGAAAAGTTAGCACAGAGCATGGGTGGCACAGAAGCAGTGCCCCTTGCAAAAGCAGTTTTACAGAGTACCTAATTGGAACTGCACAGAG
>VOMN01118645.1:0-32812 GCA_014899125.1 Orchestia grillus | reverse complement strand
GGGAGGGCACAAGATACCAATATGCTTTTCATGGCATCCTTCTTTGGTGAGAATCTGCTTGCAATACACACATTCCCCTAAATGAAACGATGGACATTTGGTTTGACCATTTGTTTGTCAACGTAAATTTAGTCATTGGTTTCAGTCAGTCGATGTTAATAACACTCTTAAGAAAAGTAAAAAAAGCAAAGTAAAAAATTTATTTTGTGTTACTTTTTTCCGGGATCAGTTCGTAAAGCTCAAAAAAGATTTTTTTCCCCTCCTGTCAAAACATTTCCCATAAATAATTTCCGAGTTTTTTTTAAATCAATACAAGGTAGGTTCTATTTTAAACTTCAAAGACAAACTTCCTGAAAGCAAGCCTTGTTCAATAAAATATAAGCCATGTTGCGCACAATGTTCGTCTGAAAACGCGAGTTCTACTTCTAGAACTCATGGTGTTCGTGTGGCTGAGCTGTTGGAAGGAGTTTTCACAGTAACCTTCTTCTCTCAACCCCTTCCCGCTCTGCTATGCGATCTGCCTGTTCATGCTGAGAAATGAGATCATGCTGAGAAATGCGATCTGCCTGTTCGCCGGGAAGATTTTAACATGATTTCTTCAACTTGGGGAAACACCGATTTACATACTTAGAATCTTTGTGTATTTTATCAGACAAACCTATTTTAAACGACACCCAGTCTGCGTTCTTATGATATTCACTTAATCTTAACGCTCTTGATAAGATCACTCCATTGTATTATAGTTCTTTCTATTTGTAGCAGATGTTGAAAAGGCCTTTAAGGTAAAAGCATTTCATTTTTTTCTTTTTTTTCAGTACATCAATAATGTTAGTCCAAAGATTTGCTAAGTTTGCTAGCGACTTTAGCAGTTCTTTTTTGTATTATATATTTTTGTGATTGAAAGCAAGTTATTTACGTAATTAACGCACCTGCATGTACGAAAATGAAGCATTAACTCTGATGTTGTTCGTAAGTAATAAAAAAACGTTGTCCATCATTCTAGCTTCAATATTTCACGGTATTGAGTGAAAGGTCGATTTAACCCACATCTCGTTGTTAGTAGTAACAGTGTATGAATAAGCAAAGCTAAGTCAATGATTGATCTTATACAGTCAATGAGCTCTAAATCTTAAGTACCGAATTAAATTTTCACTCTGCTCTCCGACTACTCAATGTAAAGGATTTTATTTCAAGACAACTTTTCCTCTTACACGATCTGTTAACCCATTACTCAGAACGCCACTTGGACGTTTGAATGAGCGCAAATGCTGAGACGCAATCATATTTACGTAATCCGCTGAAAATTAATATAATTTTCATAACTCCATCGGATGGTTAACTTTTTTATCAATCTCAGCTGTTTTTTTTCTTTTTCTGGTTTGCCCTTTTTAATATTGTATGTTCATTGTGAGACTGAAAACAATCACTTTAATCATATTTGTATGCGATGTAAAAGACGAAATTTCGGTCATCGAGAAGGAAGTGTTGCATTCCCAGTTCGTCAGTGTAAACAGTCAAGTCAATGCTAACAGGAAAAAAATTAATTTGCTTCACGAGTTATAATTATTACAACCAGACCAAAGTAAGCCTAAGTAAAAAATAACTAATTAAAATTATTTACTATTTTTGAAGAATGCATACGGTGTTGATGGTGATGGCGTTGATGGTGTTGATGATGATGATGCATCATAAATTTCAGTTCTTGCTTCTACACATAATTTAGAAGTGTGCAGTCACGGTGAGAGGTTGTGTTCCCTTGGGCTCTGCCATTCTTGCGCTGCTCGTGCGCCCGCTTGGTTGCTTGAGCAGTCGACCTAGACACTGCCCATTTTGGCTGGAGCAAAGAACTGAGTTGGCTGTGCAGAGGGACAATACGTTCAGTATTCTTGCTTCGGTCAGGGCGAAGTTTGATGCCTCGGCGTCACAGCACTCTTGTGATGTGCGCGCGCACCCACAGCGGTTGTAAGCCACCAACATAGGCGTCTGGTCGGTGTCTTGTTCTTTGACCTGTTGCCAGATCCTTTTTTTTAATTTTCGCAATAAAAATTGGTTTTTAATTTTTAAAGCAATAAAATTGCATTTTTAACTATTTGGTTGCAGGTGGGGGGTTTTATTAAAAAAATATAGAAGTGCTGCACCCGAGCTTGTGTTTGTTCAGAGGATATTCACTCAGCAGAAAGAAACAAGCCAACCAGAAATAGCACAGAATATTTGATTAACCTATTTTTGCGTTATTCATTATCATTTGCATGAGATTAAAATAAGTTTTTTTTCGAAACTTGCCCTTGATGACACAGTAATTTGCTTTAGAAGTAGAAGTTATCGAAGAGCTACTGGGCAAGGAATTGCTTGCTTTTGACCATTAAATACAGAAAGAAGAATCTCAACAAGGACTTGACCAGTAAATTTGATAGAAAATGTCAGCACGCGGGCGTTTCATTTATTTTTTTACAAGAAATATATTGAGAGCTCATTGCTTAAGGAGCAGGAAATACAAAGAGTATCTTTCTAATTTTATTCTGTTTTTGCTTCCCTAAATAACATAATATTGCAACCTCTTTACTTTCTGAAATTTCGATTACGATTTGCAAGATGCACCGGATTGCGCTTCAAGCTACCAGTTTTCCCGTTTTCAAACTCTATATTTTGATTGATTTTGATTAAATTTGAGTTACTTTATCATCGGGTTAAAGGGCGAGTACAAGAGGTCCAGCAATACAGGAAAAAAATCATGCAAAAAGATACCAAAAGATATAATCAAATCAGTATTTCCACTTGAAGTAGAGCCTGAAAAATTACGAAAATGAGCTGGGAGGCGTCCGCAAAAACGTATAAGAAAAGAACAATGATGAGCGATCTAGTCGTTAGTGTAACAGTTCAGGAGTTGTGAAAGATGAAGGCGTGCGTAATACGTGGATGTTGCGTAGATATGAAGTAGGCACGAATGTACGATATATAATACCATTGCCACAGAAAGTAAAAACTCGTTTGCTAAGTTCACAAAAACATAAAATTTTTAAACTCGGGGTTAAAACACTAAATAAAATGAAATTTCACAGCGCCAGTTTTGTGCAGGCCATCGCACATGTTGCAGCAACCTTCTTAATTTGACAGCACTTGTCAGAGACTGTCCCTTATTTTTTTAAAGAAAATTTCTGAAGTACTGTATTGCAACTATGTGTAATATTTTTGTTAAATTTAAAGAGAAATAATTATGCATTACTAATTTTTTATTGTAACTCCATCTCCATCCAGCACTCTTCGTGTGATGCAAAAAAGTGAGTCAGTTCTAATTAATTTAAAGTATATTTCCGATCTCAAGAAATAAATATGTTTTTAATATATTTCTATTATGATATACAATGTTTTTAAAATTTTGAGGGAAGTAATAATACATCACCAATTTTTCACTACGACCTCTCCGTCTCCCTTCGTATGAAAAAAACGAGTTAATTAGATCAATTTAATTTCAAGTTCAAGATTTGTCACTCGGGTTCGAGCCCGGTAGCCAAAAGTCCCGACAACATGAGGGCTAAATTATCCCTTCGCTGTGTCCGTGCGAAGATTTGGAGCGAGTGTCAACGCCGTCACCAGTAATGCGTCGGCTGAAGTAGTCAACTGATTGAAATTAAGGCAATCGATCACTTGTCGTGAAGTCTGTCGGGGAAATAAAGGCTGGTTGAGCTTTCTGGTAAATTTTCATTGACACTGAAGCCGTTTTCCCATCAATGAGAAGCATAGCTGACACCCAAAATCAGCGCTCGTAGCGCATACGAACTCGTACTTCTGCACGGGAGAAGGGGGGGAGAGGAGACTTTCCGGTGACACCCATGAGAACGCGCTCGCTGACTGGTCAGAGATGGGTGCTGGAAGTCGGTAGATGTTGGCTGACTGGTCAGAGATGGGTGCTGGAAGTCGGCAGATGTTGGCTGACTGATCAGAGATGGGTGCTGGAAGTCGGCAGATGTTGGCTGACTTTTCCTTTATTGGCTGCCAGCACCCCGACGTACTGCATATTCGCCAACCAAAGTAAATTATGAAAACATGTCCTACAAAAACTGACAGTCCCACAAAAAAATTATTCTCAATATAAAAAAGCAAACCCGAGATTTTGTCTGTCTCCGAGAACCGTGAATATTTTTGTCTTTTTTTCACCCAGGCCATTTGGGCGTTACGAAATTCATGGTCAGAGAAATTCTAAGTTTGTCCTTTCAATTTTTATTCAAATTTAAAAACTGCACTTTCTGTCCTCCATGAGCTGGACCCACAAAGAACACGATTTTGCTTTGAACACGCACGAGTGAAGTGTAGTGTGGCATTTAGGACGACTATTTGTTTACGTGCTAGCCCAGGGGCCCGAGGATGAAACAACGAATGGACTCCAATGAATAAATATGAAATGCTTAAATTCCTTTTGTTGGAGCATCAGAGTGCTAGAGTTGTGATGCACGCATTGCGGGAGAAATAAAAAAGAAATATTTCGTAGATTCCAATCAATGCAATTCGTTTCACAATTTTCTTTTGAGCGTTGACTTTGAAAGCTGGACATGCCTGAAATGTACTATGACGCCAAAATACACAGCGCAGAAAATCATTTATGCTGTTACGAGGAAAAAGTCAGATCCATACAGATCGGAAAAAAACTTTTCGCTGCTTTAAATTCCATTTTTCGGGAGATCAAAAGATCAGCGTATGACCTCGGAATTCTCAACCTACCCAGTCAAAAAATTGCTTTGACGTCGCCGGTGATCGTGGCAGTAAAGCCCACGAGAGGACTAGGTCCAGTGCTCCTTTCGGCTGTACAAAACGGTGCAAATTCCCGACAGACAAAATACACGCGGCCTCCGTCGTCTGTGAAGAGCCGCTAGAGGTGACATATGCAGGGCAGCACCGCCAGGCCCGCGTGGTCGCAATTTGCATCAGGCCAGATTAGGAGTTCTCGGTGAAAGCCTGCATGTCGGGGCTAGTGATGTCTGTCTTTCCTTGGACATTTCTGGACCCCGCTACTCACCGCACCCTCGGGCTCATCACCACCACAAATGCAGGGGTAGTCACCAACGGCTTGCCCCAATGCCGAGTGCTGTTTTTGACTATGTATCCATGATATTTTAATAGTTACACTACACATCTGTATGCGATTGGCAAGTGTGAGTCTATCCTTTTAATATTTTCAAATTACAGTGAGTACACTTTTTCAACCCCTCTGCATTATGACGCAAAAATATCGTTCATTACATAAAGTCTCATAAAGATCTCGATGGTAGTTTTATAAATCAGTAGAAATCACTTCCTTCCCTTACTCTGTCAACTACTGTACAGACTTTCTAAATTCATTTTTCAACGAAAGAATAAGCAACTGAATTGCCGAACAATATTTTTTAACTATATAAAACATGCAATCTTTGTCACACTGAACAGAATAATTTAAGTTTAATAAATGTAAAGACTTGCTAAGTCGCCCACCAAGCCTTGAAAGTGGAGGACAGGGAATGGCAAGGCCTTTTTTTGCACCCGTTTTCTTTTCGATAATGACCGATATCGTGAAAAGGTCGCACTTCAACTTACTATCATATTTCTCTTCTTAACGAGACCACGGTAACCTATCGTGCAAAAGTTGCACTTTAGCTTACGGTCTTTCTTTTCTACAAGACCACGGTACTATATCGCGAACAGATCGCACTTTAACTCACGATCTTTCTTTTTATAAAAAGGAATGCACCGCATCGATGTGGATTTCTGCCAATATTCATATATCACGGTGATCTACGGACACCTCTGCAGGTTGAGGGTCGAGTTTTATGGCTTGTATTCGGTGAAATATTAGCGTTATAGATCGTAGCGAGGCTGACTTATGTTTTTCTTTTCAGTTGACAGAGCTAGAATGATTGAAAAACAATATTGTAGGATTACTTGATAAATGTACTCACGTTATTCCAAATTTTAAATCTCTTTTTGCCCCGGGATTCCAACAATAGCTCAACCAGTTTTCATAACATGCACAATGTAAGTAAAGGCTCATTTTTTATAGTCTTCAATAAATACTACACTGCTTCGCGAAGTGCCAATACCTTAGATGATATCTTAGCGATTCAGATATCATATTTCACGATAGAGTACAAGACCTTGGACTTTTGTTAAACAGCAAATTGAAATACTTTCATAAACTTCAATGCAAACCATTACAGAAGACTTGGATATTTTCAAAGAAAAGAATATACTTACTATATTATGCGCAATATCATCTAAACTAACCCGAGAGCGTGAGTGGACCGAATATGTTTCTACAGAACATTGGGCGCAAACGCAACGCATCTCCTTATAGGAAGAACTACTCCCGCTTTAGCCGTCTACCTAGAAATAGCACCATTTTGTTGCGTGTAGGCGCGATGTGCACACTACAATCGTTAAAATAAAGGCTCACCTGAGGCAGCAATAACGACAGCGGGATGGGGTGCGTGGCAGAAAGGCGCGTGAGACGAACAAGGTCAGAAGAGCACCGACTCTCATCTACCGATGGATGTCTTTTTAATTAACGTGCATAGTCTTTTTCAATATATTGGCTACTGATTTGCTGGGCCATTTTTCCAGAATTACGTGTTTCAAATCTAACTGAACCAGTGACTTCTTTATATTGTGTTCTTCGCCACCATTAATTCATGAATAAACGTAGGTACGGGTAAAAATATATTTATGTTTTATAAGTTTCCCTTTTATACATATATTAAAAAGAGAAGCGAGCTACTGATTTTGATAAGCAGGCTTCGGAAACTTGTTGTTAAAGCAAAAGTCGTAGATGTGCAGTACTGACTTTGGTATGATTTTCAGAGTATGCTTATGAGATTTTGAGACGCCCTGAGCACTGCCTGCTCGTCTCTGTTGTACTCCGTCTGTGTGCCCGGGGTAGTGGGGAAAATTTATCTGACCTTTAAACATAAAGAAAAAAAAACAAAAACATAGCATACATAAAACGTAGGAACTTGAGTAGGGGAAGCAATTTGGATCAAAAGTCATGTTACAATGACCCAGTTTTTTCAGTTTGATTTTAATTGGTATTCTTGTGCTAACACTGAGCAAGAAATGAAGGATTACCGACTTGAAGACGATGGTGAAAAAGAAGAATTTGCCCTGGGTATTTCACTACTACAGTCCTACAAGAATAAGTTTGCAACTCAAAGGACGAGTACGGGCATGTAAACAGATCATACGAAATACAGACGTACGAGCGTCAGCCTCGAGTGATCGCATTGCCAAAGCTATGCGAACTACTTCAGGAACTTTTTATTTGATCATTAATTGTATCGTAACTTGGAACTTTGACCATAAATCTAAACTAAAAAAGTATTTGAGATTGGTCTGGATTTTAGCAATATAATTGCACACTGCAACTCGATGGTCTCGAATAATTCAAAACAGAATTGATAAATTATTCATCTGGGAATCTAATAGACGATTGTTTATAGTAGATGATTAAAGCTGTCCCCATGTAAAATGAAATACAATTTTAAAAGCGTGTCTTAAAAACAATGCAACCTACGAGTAGAGTGAGTATGATTCTTTTTGGCTGTGTAGGTGTCACCACCACGAATAGCCGTCATCACAAACAACCGCCACCGCAAACAGACATTACTACAAACAGCCTCTACCACCAAAAACAGCCGCCATCGCCACAAAAAGCTGCCACCACCACAAACAGCCGCCACTGCCACAAATATCCACCACCACTACAAACAGCCATAACCATCACAAATAACTGCCATCACAAACAGCCGCTACCACCACAAACAGCCACCACCACTACCACTAACAGTCATTACCACAAACAGCCACCACCGCCACAAACAGCCACTATCACCACAAACAGTCATCACCACAAACAGCCGCTACCACCTCAAACAGCCGCCACCCTCTCTACCGTCCAGGTGTGCTGCTGCACTGAGCCAAGAGTGGGTCTCGGCTTGAGTGATCAAATCGTTCCAGCAAATCCTCTGTTTGGACTCGCGAGCTCCTTTCAGATCCGAGTGAAATTTGTTTCGAGCTCGCAATAAATGAGCGCTCGAGCGATCCGCGCTTCCTCCCAACACGGGAACGTCCACACTGCAAATTAAACGGTGAAACTCACTGTTCTGATTTCTGTAAATGTTCTTCAAAGTTTCCTATTACTAGAAGAAACGGTCGGAGGCGATCGTGAGCTTAAAATGCATTTGACACTTCCGTGATTGGCTGAAATAGCGGATATTTAGCACTGAGGTTGTGGTTACGCATCGTGCAACTGTTTCAAATTGTCGTGATTCTACAGGAAGCAGAACGTAAAGACACAGTTTTCTTTTTTTGAAAGTGCATGTTAAATCCTAAGCCATCCTAGCTTCAGCTAATACCAGAATGGCAACGGGAAATGGCAGAATGGACTTGATAAAGAGTCACAACCTTGTGAAGAAGATAAATTATTTCTATTGGATATGGAAAAGAGTGGAAGTTGAAGTTCTCTGAGAGCAAAAAGATTAATTTTGCTAGTAATTAACAAGGGGACGATTACGTGCACAATACATAATTTACGTAGAAGTATTTATTATAATATAGTTACATCATTCAAGTACTAAGGAAATGACTGTCAATCTGAAAATAATAAATTGAAATAAATAACGAATGTTTAAACTGAGAGCTTCGTTCAAGCTAAAAACTACTTAGAGATTGTGGATATTATAACCAATCTAACTTTAGAAACACCTGTTAGATGACCTACTGAATTATACACGACATACTAGTACTATAGTTGCTTACCGTCTTGGGTTAATTAACGCTGCAACGCGGTAGCAGGAATGAACTCAGGCCACGCAGTGAAAAAGGAACAAACTTCCCTTTTTTCGTGTTTTGATTGACAGGAAGGGCCTTGCAATACGCTAAGTAAAATTTACCAATTACTTATATTGAAAAAAGCTTTGATTAATGCACAAATGCACGACAAATGCTATCACAACATTGTCTACGAGCACGATGAGAGAGATATGACCCCTGTCACAAAGATCTCCAGCTCAACGTTCTCGTTCGTCTGAAGTTCAGCGAGTTCTCGGTTAGCACCTCGCCAAGGTAGCATTTCTCGACTGAATACAGCGCTTTTCTTCACAAAATGTGCACATGTTTTTGTTCAACGCAACATTTAAAGTTCATTAAATTGTTTCAATATTCATTAAATTATGGAATATTTACACGCGTAGTTATTTTTTAGGCCTTTCGTTAGTTTATCAGAATGTTGTTTAGTTAGTTTAGTTTCCCAAGTTTTCTCAGCATAAAATTTGTTCTGACGACGAGAATCCAAATTTACGGTAGTAATAGCTTTAGTTCTGCGCATTGCGCATGGCAGTATCCGGGTTCCACTCGCAGAACACTGTATATCAAGGTTGCGGATCATGCTGGCCACAGTCATCGAACGGATGAGTTTCTTGCGTCGTCCTTTCGATCTAGTATTCGGCAGTCCTGTAAAAATAATTCCAGGAATGAAATAATAGGAACACGTTTAAAATCTTAAACTCCTGATCAGGAATATTTCACCGGCGAATTCTATAACCCATGCATATCCACAAGCCGAAATCGTCCCTTAACGAAATGCAGAGTGTGTGCCCTCTGAAAACAGTCAACCAGTAATTGTTAGACTTTTTTGACGCTTGTATTTTAGCTCGCAATAGTCTTAGTGATTTGTGTCGAATAAGGACTGGTAATTCTTTTCTTGGTTTTCAGATTTTTATCGAGAATGAGCTAAGACTTGAAAAGTTCAAATCAAATGCGTTTGAGATTTCAATTCTGCATCACCTTTAAAGCATAAAAATTAACATTAGACTTCGCAACCTTTATTGTTACATCAATTCTTTGGCAATTTTTTCAGAATATTTCAATTAAACCCGCATATTCTAGATTTGCAACACATTACGTTCATGATAGTAACATTTAATGAATTGAAGAATGAGTCGAGAAAACGAAAAGTTTCGGGAAATATATTCAAATGCAAACGACTGCAAACAAAAATTTACGAAAACTGAAGTTTCTAGGCCCTTCTACGCTCCTCTGCCTCACCACTCGGTTAGTCATAAATTTGAATTAGAACGAGCACAGTTGATCTTTTGTGCAGGAGCTTGGGCAGAATATATTTATTTTTTGGGAGGTGCTGAATAAGAAGACGACGCAACTCTACGCACAAAGACTGGCGCTAGAGGGCGAGCTGCTGCGTCACTTTGATCTGCCTTGTACATCTGGCCTACGAGTGCGCAGCTTCCGGCCACTGTCGTCTAGGAGAATCTCCAAAGTGCCCCAGATTTTGGTTCAAAATATTTTCCAGGAACTCGAATCTTATGAATATCGTCGTGAGAAAATTGTGGCTGTACAATTTATATTTGGTCTATCATTCGAGATCGTTTTATGCGCATACATCTTTATTCTAGTATTTACTAAACGGTGAACTTTTAAATTGAGCTAAAAGTATATAAGAAAAATGGGTTATTATTCATATCACTCAGATGCAGTAGTGCGCTTTGTTGACACTTCTTTCCGCACATATTTAGTGCTCAAAACCTTTTCATAATTTATATTTTATTCACTACAAAATTGTATCCTCGCTCAATTTTCTGAAAACCCATCGCAAATTTCATGTGAATAGACACATAGTGAATTAATATATTGCTAAGCGTTGCAAGATATTTTACCGTGCGCAAGCGTTCCTTGGTTATAGTTAGGTATTCATTGATTGTTTTTTTCATTCTTTACTTGAAAATATTTTGTGAGTTTCGTTCTAAGATTAAAGAAAATATATTTTCAACAAATACTGTACTATATGACCCATAACAGCCACAACAAAAACATTTGTACCAGAAGAAATTGTGTTGCATAAAAATTTTCTTTTTAAATATTTGCAAGTACACGAGAGTGATTTGTCGTGTAAATAGCGTTCTTTAATTATTTACAAGCGAATGTACAAAGCCGTCGAATACAGTGTTATGAAATTCACTTGATTTTAAGTATGTTTTGAGTAGAATTCATGGCTCCAGTAGCTTGAAAAATAGTCTACCGGACCATTCCGGTAGGATTAAATGTTAAGGATCCAGTGTCAAGCTAACATTTCAAATTATATCCCAATCAAATGATTTTCTACGCCATAAGGTATTTTCCTTGAGAAGTATTTGCTATTAACCCTATTATTATCATGCCTAATGCGTGACCATTACAACTTCTGAAATGAATATCCCAAAATCAAAATACAAAATTTTTTACTTAAGCTCACGAAGGCAGGGAGATTTTTAAATAAAACTTCAAAGGTCGTTCATATTATTCAATTAATTAACATCCTCTGAATAACACCTCCCTAATTAGCTAATGCCCCAGCAAAAAACTTGGACTGCTTAAATTTGCAATGGACGCTTTGAAACGAATAATCGATCAGCACTACTGGGAACAGTCGACAAAGATAAGGTTCACAGCTTAGTAGGTTGTACACCTAACCCAAGACCTTGTTGCTAAGTAGAGAGTGTGCCTAGGCGTTAGGTATAGCAATTATTTAGCTGTTATGCATAGTGTTTGTCCTGTGGTTAAAAATGGGGTTTGAGCAACTGTATGGAACAGAGAACGTTTAGCGATGTGAAACAGCATTTGCTTATCGTTATGAACAGCTTTTGCTTAGCTATTAGAGACAACTTTTATACAACTGTTCGAAGCAACCTTTTTTGACTAGTGAGGAACAACCTTCTTCAGCTGTTAAGAACAACATTTGCTCAGCTGTTAGAAGCAACTATTGCTTAGCAGTTTGGAACAGCTATTGCTTAGCGGCTTGGAAAAACTTTCGCTTAGCTTTTAGGAACAGCTTTCGCTTAGCTGTTAGGAACAACCTTTGCTTAGCTGATAAGAGCAACCTTTGCTTAGCTGTTGGAAACATCTAGAACAACCTTGCTTAGCTGTTAGGAACAGCTTTTACTTGACTTTTGAAAAGAGCTTTTACTGTGCAGTTGAGAGGAGCGCTGCTCTGCACCACAGAGCCGTTGGGTGCGAGACGATCTGTACGCAGGCCGTAACTCGTTATTTCTGCGACATCCCAGCGGGTGTTTAGAGGCGCGTCGCTCCTCACGAGCGGCTCCTAAAGGTAACTTACCCTGGCTAGTGCCCTCGACTTGCGACGTCGTTGACGTTCACAGTAAACAAAATGTGTACACTTTCTCCCCAGCTTTCTCTTGGCCTGCTCCAACGAAATATCTCTCAGAGCTCTTAGGGCTCATTTATTTTAGAATTTTTCCTCAGTCTGCTCCTCGAACTCTTGATTATGCGACAATTTGGTCACCCCCGTTGAGCCCAAACGTAAAATGACGCTGCTCATCAAAGTGAACGAAAACATGTTTATTTTTCGTCCGCCTTAGTAAAAAAAAAGATGCATCTTAAAAATTTTCTGCTACTAGTACGTATAATATAGTAGCTTAGTATCAATTGAGGTATTGCAATGTATCTGTCAGGAAATGGTCAATGATTGGTACTCAATAAGTGGAAAGAAAAAACACATTGATAGCGACAGATAAATCAACATATTTATGAATATTATATTTGCTATTATATGCATATTATAAAATTGTTGGACATTCTGATTTAAGTGACATTTATAAATGACTTTTAAAAGTGGCTGCAAGTTGATGGAAATGGCTTTTGGAAGTGGCTGGAAGTCGCTGGAAATGGCTTTTGGAAGTGGCTGGATGTTACTGGAAATGGTTTTTGGAAGGGGCTGAAAGTTGCTGGGAATGGCTTTTGGAAGTGGCTAGAAGTTGCTGGAAGTTGCTGAAAGTGGGTTTTGGAAGTGGCTAGAAGTTGTTGAAAGTGGGTTTTATAAGGGGCTGGAAGTTGCTGGAAATGTCTTTTGGAAGTGGCTGGAAGTTGCTGGAAATGGATTTGGAAGTGGCTAGAAGTTGCTGGAAGTTGCTGAAAGTGGGTTTTGGAAGTGGCTTGATGTTGCTGAAAATGACTTTTGGAAGTGGCTGTTAGTTGCTGGAAATGGCTTTTGGAAATAGCTGGAAGTTGCTGGAAATGGCTTTTGGAATTGGCTGGTAGTTGCTGGAAATGGATTTTGGAAGTGGTTGAAAGTTGCTGGAAATGGCTTCTGGAAGTGGCTGGAAGTTACTGAAAATGGATTTTGGAAGTGGTTGGAAGTTGCTAGAAATGGATTTTGGAAGTTGCTGGAAATGGCTTTTGGAAGTGACTGGAAGTTGCTAGAAATGGTTTTGGAAGTGACTGGAAGTTGGGCATTCAGCCCAATTCAGCATTTTGCCAGTGGCTGTTTTTATTATTTAGTTCGGTTCAAGGGAAATAAAACATAGTTGACTATCGTTTCAGTGCAGTTTGAAGAAATTGAATGCTTGAAGAGCATTTTTCAAAAATCTGCGGTATTTTTATATTTTTGACACATGAAATAGTTGAACATTATGATAACACTCGACAAAAAACTAAGCATTGCTGTTAACTTTTAGAAGGATCATTCGGTACGATTTCTTCAATTTTGAGAATTTATACATTTTCTCTTCATTCGAGAAATTTCAATTTTTCAAAAGGCATAGCAATTATCTCGCTGAGTTACTCAGCGCACATAAATTTACATTCACTTTGCAAGTCGCCAGCCAATTCTCATATTGTTTACAAAAAATGTTGTTGCAGTTGCGCCAATTTATCTTTTGAAACTATGGGAGAAAACAGTTTTAAATCTAATAGGCGGTAGCAGTATTTCCCAAAAAGATCACTGGGGCCAACAAGCAGACAAAACTGGGCCATGTCAGAGGTGTGGGCCATTCTCACGGTCTATGGCCCCTCCAGACCGTGACCGTCAAGTTGACGACGGGTCGGTTACTGTAAATTTATGCAACGGCTCGCTAGTGTAATTCCGGCATCAAAATGCCTGGCTGGAGGAACGGCTTAAATGTACATAACAATAAATTCACGCACTGTGAATAAATATAAATTCTGGAGCAAAATGATGAAAAACACATCGCCGCCACGTGTGCACAGCAGCCCCGACTCTCTCGCCGGGTTTTCTTTTGTGAAATCTGCGAAGTTTCCTTAGCTGTCTGCGGTGAGAGAGGTCTCGTTAAACAGTGTTTGTTTATGTAACTCTGCTTGAAATGTCGGAATGAAACCAAGAAAAAGATTAATGAAAAAAAATAATGGACCGAATGACACCTGTTAATGCATTCACTCGCGCGTGACGGTGATGTGAAAATCATTTATAGCGTTTTTGTCTACAATCTCTGGAAGCTTTTTTGGAAGTAACTTTTCATACGAGTGTTTCACGACATTCTATGAGCAAATAATTGAGTCAGCATAATAACTATGCTATTTTTCAGGCTGTTAAATAATCGATTGTATTCAAACACGTATCAAAAGAACTCTACATATACCAGGAATTGAATCAATAAATGTGATCTAGCAACAAAAAATCCTTGATATTTAAATAGATATGAAGCACAATTGAAGATTTTGTAAACGAAATGCTGAAGATTTTCATGCTGAAATGTCGACAAAGAGAGCTGATTGTTTCTCAGAATTAAGCCCAACGCAAATTTTACCGAGTTTGTGATAGAGTAATTCTGAATTTTTCTTATAGGTGTGATTTCCGCGAAAAGTTCTTTTCAATGAAGAAAAATGCAAATCAAAAGCAAGCAAGCGCTTTTACATATTTTTTTTCGAAAAGTGAATGATTTCAACTATATCAGTCTTGCTACTTGACAAAGACTTGAGAATGATAAATCATGTAGTCTTACATTTTAATTAAAGGGAAATATTGCAATCCTAAATATATCAACTATTCTTGAAGCTCAAAATTCAACTCTAACGGTTTTTCCGAACGAATCGTTTCTCATTTAACTTTACGATTAATTCACCACATTTCTCAACTGCTATCGAATGTTCAAGGACATAAACCTTTATGAAGTGAAACTCTCTATTGTACAGCACGTTATGTAGCATGAGAAATTATTATAAATTGATTCATATTTTACGCGTAACAATGATATTATAAACCAGCGTATGATATTGTGAAGCTCATTATTTCATCCAATCAAAGTATGACAGTGATTGGACCTATTTTTTCTGGAAAACAATTGATCTAATTCCAATTCAGGATACAAATTCACATCCTGAAAGTTGTATTCATATTTAAGAAATGCAGATCGAACACTGAATGTATTCCAGTAACCATCACGCACTTGTACTGGTTCCCGCTGTTTTTAATTCACTTCAATTTAGGAAGCTTATGTTTTTTACTTTGGAAATCCAAGTGCGTAATAGTCTGGATTCATGCATGGAATACTGAGAAATTCAAGTTTGAAAATATTTTGCTCTTAGAACAGATTTACCTCCAAGTTTCAATAATTTTGCGGAAAAAGTAATTTTTTATTAGGGCAGGGACTTCAAAGGTGACCTTGACGTAGGCTTAAGATTTCTAAACATAATGTTGCTTAGTTCGAGCCCTTTATATTTTACATGTTTTCTTAGTGTATGGGTTCATCCCATCAGATAAAATGTAAATAAATTACTAAGCTTGTCCCATAGACAGGAGGACCTGCTGTGGGACGGCCAATATTTGCATACTTAATTGCTTGAATGAAATGGCAAGTTTTAGTTCGACGCAAAAGATCCTTTTCCATGAAATCATCAAGAAAAAAAGTTCTTCAATGAAATACTCAGAGTCTAACTATCGAAAACGCACTAGTATCTTAAAAACATTTTTGGATAGCTAATAATCTCGAATTATAAAGGAATACACTGAACCCAATTTTTCACTCAGTTTCATCACGAAAATAGTAATAACGTTGGGATACGCTCATTTTCCTATTATTATAAAAGTTAGTAACTTCCTTCCAACCAGCTGGCCACTTTTCCCACTGCAAGTTAACATTACTCGCACTATACAAAATATTTACAATCGCGCTTGTCGGCTCCGTTGCGTAAGCCTCCTGGTCAGGAGGTGCCGGGTTCGATCCCCAGAATGGCAAGACTCTATTGGGGAAGGGAAAGGAAGATTAAACGCGATGTGTTTAAAAAAGGTGGCACACCAGTGTGGCCGGGGATGGAATACTCGAACTACCTCCAAGGACATATAAGTACACAGCGGTTTTCTTTGAGACATTCATATCTACATGTTGGCACACATACAAATACTGTTACCGATATTTTTTGCAGTTTAACACTGAGTTCTTCTGTCCTAAACTTTCCATATCAAATGTAACGCATTTATGCTACATTCAGTAATATGATTATTTAGAAACTTTTTCATACTCGGATAAACTGATGAGCATTCCCACCTATCAACGCTGCAAAAAAATTCTTGCATATGAATCAACAGATCAATTCGTTAAGGAAAATTTATTCAGCTGTAATATTCTGACCGCGATATGTTCATATTTAGTCATCTAGTTCGTCAAATAGAATACAGTGACGATTATTAAAAAACATCAGTGTTAATAATGATCATCTTACATGTTCATGTAATCAATCTCAACATCATCACTTCAGTTACAAAGGCGCACGCTACTTTTCTAGCCTTCGATGAGATGTCTTATTTTGATTTCACTAATTAAAAGAATACCTCTTTTAATTTCAGCTACGATTTTTCTTACCGCAGCACAAAATTTCTTTTCGGAACGCGGGAAATACCACACATTTGAAGCAAAAGATGAATGAATATATCTTGAAACTCACGGAGCTTTCCAAATGACCAAATGATTCACCACGTTTCTTAACAGTAATCGAATGTTCTAGAACACGAACCTCTTTGGCCTGGAGCTCTTTGTGCACCATTCTGCAGCCGCTTGCTTGCCAGGACTGGGCTGAATAAAGTTTCGCTTACACGTTCCAAAACTCGTGCAGATGACATTTTCAAAAATAACATCCAAAAGAACGCCTCTTCTCAGCGCTCACCGAATAAACGAGGGAACACGGAAGCAAGTCAGACGAGGCTTTTATCGAATCATGAAAACTGGACTAGATTACAGGTGGAAAATCAGTGTCCGAGTCACCTTGGGGAGAAATGCAATGTCTTTTATGGTCGACCCCGGTGCGTGACGACAGCTGTATTGAAGGTGTACAATTTCTTGATTAAAAACTGGCGAGAGATGACTGGCATCGAACTTGCATTAGTAAAAAAATATTTTTTTACGTTACTCTAGTACTCTGCTGCATGGAGGTAATAATTGGATATTTTTATACTTTCCCGAATTCGAAGAATACTAATCTACATTACATTCAGGTACACAATAAATGATATCAGAGCAGCATATGATCGAAGCCTGGAAGACTTGTTACTAAGGGATTTGTGTATTATTTAAGAAATATGTATTTTCTATAAATTAAAAACTTTCATAAAAATAGAAGATCCGTTACTCAAAAAATTTCTCTGCAGAGACTGAATTGAAGTTTTATTTTAGAAATCCTCCATCTTGTCCACGTAGTACTAGCTTGAGCTGAATATGTTAACAGCCGTGCAGCCAGAAATGCTGTGAATTAAGCGAAGTGTCCTGCATGTCGAGACAACCACCCGATATTCAGCAATATCAAGCAAACTGTAGCGTAATCAGAAGTGTCAGAAGAGCAGGCCACATGGCAGCTAATTGAGCAAACGAAGTCATGTTTAAGTCGCCGACTGCAGCCGCAGAAAATAACTCGGGCTCTTGGGAAAAGGAGACACGTTTCCCCTGGAGTCATCAAATTAAGGCTACTAGGTCCTTATGTATTCTGGGCCCCGATGCTCTCGAACGGCTCTCGAAACCTGAGGGTGGAATGCAGATGATGCGAGTTTTGGGTGTCTGGAAATGAGTCCGGCTGACCGGGTTGGTTCCAGTAAAAATCTTGGGTACGAGCTCCTAAAATGAGGCATTTCTGTTTCGTACGTCCGGTTTGTTATGCAAAATTAAAAAACATTTTCATCGTATGTTTTCAAATAAGTAAACTTCAAAGCTACACGAATGAGTCTTGGCTCTCTTCACTAACGATGCAGGCTCAGGGGTATTTGCACACAGTATTAACTTACACTGTTTATGGTATTTAAATATATCATTTACGTACTTGCAGTATGCGCTTACAGGGTTTGCTGACTTACAGTATTTACTTACTTACTTAGCGAATTTACTAGCAGTAATTACGTGACTTAGGTCAGAGAAAATCAACTCGATACCCACTCAGGAATCCATGCAAGTCGTCTTGGCAACCCAAGAACTCAGTACGAACATGGAAGCATTCCCTAGCTTCAGATCATTACACGGTGTTGTGCTCTCTTAACCTTAGGTCGGTAAACATTTACTTATCAAGAAATCTTCATGCGATGTAAAACAACTGTCGGGTAGTTGGAATATAGCATGAGGGCTTAATTCTACACACATCAGAGTAAATTATTTTCACCGCCGGATTCCTCGCTCTTGACAACCTAGAAAGTAATAATAAAACTCAGCACACGTGCCCATCAACACACGCTCAACATGTCGAAGTCCATTTCTGTCTCTGAAGTTTCTGATAACAGAACAAATCTAACGTAGCGTCATCTTCCTTCTGATTCTGTATAAGATACCGTTGCCAGCGAGTATAAGAAATATCCAAGTTGGACACGTACAAGGTAATTACAAAGAAATGTGCATTTGTACCCTGATTTTCTGACTCACATATTCATAAAGTTTTGCATATACACACCAGTTGATGCATATTGATCTACAGTACACAGGGCTATCGGAAGATTGATACCATGAATAATTGCATAGTACACTAAGAATTTTTAATGTACATGATGATAGTTAGCTGGGCTCTATATTCAAGAGATAAATTTATGACTTTCCATTTTATGCCTGTCAAGTTTGACGTTTCCATTGCTCATTTCGGCTGATGGTATCTTCCTTATCATCAATGGTGAGGTTTGCATGCCGTCAGATTGGCTCCAACGCTGAAAACTTCAAAGGCAGGAGTAGAATTCTGCAGGATAGTCGAAGCTATAGTTTCAAACTATGATTACAATATTCTTATCGGCATGGTGAACATGATTCTGTAGGAGAAAACTGTGTATCGTGCACAGGCTGTGTTTGAAGCAGACATAGGTAACCATTTAATTTTTATCTCGAAATAATTATGTCGGTGAATATCATATTTATTTTAAATAGTTTGCACAAGTAATTGAGGAGGTATGACCACATTGACGTAGGTATTATTTAGTGTTTGACTTCCAGTATATATTTTTAGGTTTAATATACAGTAATCAGTCTCGCTAGAACGTTAAATAGACCTAAAGAGCATAGAAGTTAGCTTGTGTAGTCAAATGATTCACCGGCACAGTATATTTAGAGCAACATATATAAATATAGAACGCCGAATTAAAGCATTAATTATTTAAAGCTAAAAATGTTCGATTAATCATTGGGATAAGGCCTGGAAAACTCATTGACATTCTCATACATGCATACGTAAAGTAAATTCATTAAGTGTTAATTTCATATTCATACAAATCAAATTACTTGCATGTTAAAATGGAGAAATACCGCGATGATAAACTTGATCATGCTCGTGCACATCAGATAGATCGTATATTCTATGCAAGATGTAGAACTGTGTTCATACGAATCTTTCACGATCAAATCCTGTTACAAACCTATTATCTCAGATCCCCTGAGCAACGCTTTCGGGGACATCTTATGATGATGATGATGATGCGAGGCATCATCATAAATGGACGAAAAATAACTCATGAACTCTACGGGTTTGCATCTAAGGTTTAATTACTCGATTTGCTGAATTTTTTAGCGGCGCAGGAGATATTCGCTAATGCGAAAAAATCTTCATGTGTTCATATCCTGCAAAGCAACTTTTAGGGACCTAAAATATTGATGAGCAGTGTAGTTCTATATCGGAGGACGCTATAGTTAGTTGATTTCGAGTTCTCAGGTATCAGAGTAGATCTGGTTCAAATTTTTATTTGAGGAACCAACCATTTTTGAGCATTGGATGTATGATCCAAGCCATGTTGGCCATGCAATTTGCTGAGTGAATAAAGCTGCTTTGATGAATATAAAGCTCGTACGTACGGTTAGGATAGGTTAATTAACACGAATTGATAATACCTGCAAACTACGGTAACTTATGGTGTGTGTCCATTGTTCTGAGCGTGGTAATTACAACTCAAACTCGCATAAGTGGTGAGTGAAATATGTAAAATTTTAAAAGAAAACTGTTGCATATGCAGGAACTGGTAAGCACCGCACTCTGAAAGATCTTTTTATAAATTTTTTGATCAGTTAGTTTCATAGCAATTTTTATAAGAATGAAATCGTTGTAAAAAAATTCTAGAGAGGCATGAACAATATATTTATGTTGGAATGTTTAAGAATGTCTATTGATTACGAGAATAGTATTCATATTTTTCAATCAAATGGTAGGAAAATAGTAAGCCCAACCATAAGGCACTCAACTCATGTGCACAACTGCAGTACTTTAGAATCCTCTCGAGAAACAAGTGTGAATATTGAAACAGAACTGATAGAGGGAAACTTTCTCACGACTCCTCATGAGACCTCTCCGATGCTGGGCTTCAGAGAATATTTTTTGAATAGAATTTCTCATACATCGAGTCAAAACTCTGCGGATTTTACACCCCAAATTTAAGTACTAAGTTTCATTTTCTTACGTTGCAAAGTGATTTTCAAAGGGTGCAATAGGGTATCTTGTGCATCTTTCAAGACTTCTGCATACATTCTGTGTTATTTTTGTGAAATTTTTGTCAAGATGAAAAAATGACATCTGAAAATGGGAAATGAAATTTGCCGCTACATGTTATAATAATATTCAATAATTCCACCACGATTACCTCTCATTAAGTGAGAGGTAATCAACATCCTATCATCAGTCGTGAAATGACACATCTTTGTGCTATTTTCAATGTTCAAAATTTCGATGATAAAAGTGACTTCTTTGAGGTTTCGCAGTTCAAACTATTTTTACGTTGATATGTTCTTCGTACATAACGCCTGAAAATTAAACAAATCATGAAAATAAAATGCATCCTATCATTAAAACGACAAATTTTACCGTTAAGACTGGCGTCACCGAGCGCTCACATCTGTAGCCGCAGCGATTCTAACATTCCTGGCCATCTGAGATCGACCAAAGAGCGTCTCAGTACGAGTTTTATTGAAGCTGCGACAGCGTCTCTTTGAACATTATCGACCACCTCCATGATTGAAATCAAAGATATGAGCCTGAACTTTAGAATGTCATGGCATGATCGATGATTTACGCATTTAGAAGCAGTTTTTGGCCAACGTGATAAATATTTGAGCATTATTTACGTACTTAAAATACTGAACTCTTTTTCCATTGCAGTATTAGTCAACAAACTAAAGCCCTCGACGCATTTTCGATGTAACATGAGCTTTACGAGTAACTTTCTCCACCCACACGAGGCACTTAAGTATTCGACCCTCTGCGACGTAGGAGTGTTCATAGTTGCCTTGCGACGCTAATGACGGCCCCGTAACCGCTGTGCTTCAATTCTCTCGTGCCTCAACCAGTATTTAGGCTACCATTTAAATTGAAATAATACTCATGCAGTTGCTTGTCTCGACGTCTCAGTATCAGATTCAGAGCAAAATACGATCAAATCTACCCAGCAATGAGGCCCTTTACGAATCGATCTGCCTGTAGTCCTTTCTAAGATATACTTCTACTTGATGGAAATTTGTTCATATTGTGCACATGATGTACAATACATACACTTTGACCTTGAATGAATGAGCATGTAATTCACTCAATGGACTTGACTGTGTAGGTGAATGCTATCTTTGTTTTGCGAGAATCAATTAACTCCTACGGATTAAAATGATTTAAAATTCATTGTGATTTCTAAAGTTGGAAGCTGGGTGTGTGGTTTTGAAACTACGATTTATGTATAAAATCCCGTATTCATGGGCGATTATATATGCCAAATAACAGGAAATCGACGTTTTTTGTTACCTAATTAAATAACATTATTAACGAAGAGATTCACAAATAAAAATTGTTTGTTATGCCCTTTTCTGGAATTGTTATAATTATCATCGGACTATTTTCAAGAAGCTAAAAATATACATACTCCAAACTGGCCCATTCAAGTGTAAAACCAACCAGCATGTATATACATTTAATCTATTTCACGCAGTTGGGTCTAAGTTACAAAAAAGTCAAACGCTGGTACATTCATGATCTATAATTTGTTCTTCGACGTTTTGAATTCATTCCCTTCTTTGAGTTAAAAAATATAAATTGCCATGGGCTTCTGCCAGCTTCAAGTCAATAGTTCTTCTACATGTGAAACGTAAAAACCGCGAAAGAGAATTTAGAGCAAATATCCATGTGCACAATAAAATAGGAATATGTATAACCTTCACCGCCCTCGCATTTGCCTTGGCTACGTTGAGCTTAGAAGGCAGAAGATCAGCTTTCTCTGATTTATGAGATTCATTTTATCCAGCTTTCCATTTCCATATGGGGAGCGGAGCCAATCTTGCTTATTATAAATCTCCTATCGTGATGGGGACCATGTGCCTGTGTCTAATATTCTAAACTTCTCGTGTCGTATTCGTTTTTTTTGTCAGTAATTCAGTTAGGTCTCAAAATCACCGGGCAGCGAGCCTTTTGTTTTAACCCACGATGAAAAGGAAACAAAATTTTTTCGTGTTCGATTCGATGAATGAGTTGAGAAAAAGCCTTGATATCTTTCGACCTAGTTATCCTTAACAAGAGCCAACTATTCTTGTTCTTACCTAAAAACGACTTAGTTAGTTTCTCTGAACATTGTATTCATTACTCATTTCCCCACACAGAATTTTCAACCGCTCTCTTGTACGCTATTGAAGCTTTGAGTCTCCGCTTCCAGGCCTTTGTTGAGTTTCCGCCTCACTGATGATTGCCTTCGCTAAATTTCAAAGCTCGGATCTTTTTCTCGAGGTCCACTTGAATCGAATTCGGAAAGTCAAATCAGACCGCAATTCCCACCCCAGTTACCTGTCATAATGAGTGGTTGATGCCTCATAAATTCTTTTCGGCAATGTCTCTCGATGAGACGACCGCGAAAGTGAGCAATATTTTCTGGGCATGACACGTGGAGGCTATTTGTGGGATATCTATGAGAGATAGCCGGAATTGCTCTGACAGGATAATCCAGATATCTATTTAGATGCACAGCTCCGGCTGCAGTTTGCGCACAGCCCAGGATGAAACATCGAGACTTGCAAGAGAGCCCAGAGATGCCCCAGGGAGTACGTTGGTAAACGAGTACTGGCGATGCGAAGGTGTTTTTGTAGATGGGGGGTACTACACAATTGGTTCAACCATAGTTTAGAAAAGCAGAATTTGGTTTAGTAGGAGAGATTCTAACCGTGCCCAAAAAAGAAGTACAACCCTTGCTATAAAAAATATATCTGACACTCAGACTAGCCTGGTTTCGTAAAGTAACATCATCAGTGAATGTCATCTGAAAACATAAAATACGTAATGTAAATTACATAGCTAATTGCAATGGGAAAAGTACACATTCATAAAATAAGAAAGCAAAGACTAAGACATAATAAAAACGTTCCTACGTAGTCAACCAGAGTGTAACAAAAACTGTGTACGCTTGCGTACGTTTAGATATTTGCTAAAACGTATACAACTTTCATTACTCGCAGGTTGACTACTCGTACGTAGGAACCTTCCACCTTTTATGAGTTGTTGCTTTCTTATTTAGAAATGTGTATTTTCAGTACTGGAATTTGTTATGTGATTTTCACGTCGTATTTTATATTGTCAGATGACATTCACTGATGATGCTATTTTGCGAAACCAGACTGGTTTGATTGTCAAATATATGTTTTTAAAGCAAATTTGTGTTTCTTTTTAGGTTGGAAAAAGTACAAGTCACTGAATTTTCTTCAACAATGTTAAAACTTGGCCATGTATATCTAACTATTCGATTAGTCGGCTCCTAATTTTTATTATTGATCATGAATGAGTTATTACATTGTACGGCGCTACCCAAGGCATTTAGAGAGAACCTTCAGTAATATGATCATGATTTCTAGCAACGTTTGATATTAGAAGAAATCACCTCAGCATCGCAGCTGATGCGGTTTTATGCTTATCATCAAGCTTATGATTACATGAATTTGCATCTACAGTTGTTTTCCTATCTGTAAGGTCTGAGTTGAGTCTTCGCATGATTCTGTCATAGGATGCTTGTCTATACCTATAGGATGATATATTAAGATTTATATGAAGCACATCTGGTGAGTTATAGGAGAAAATGCAGTAGAAACCGTTACGTATTTGCAATGTATAAATGCATTGGAGTAAGATCTAAAGCCACTGAATAATTTTCTCATTTGCTCGTAATAGATCGAAATTGCTATGATTACAATCAATTGCTGCTGGTTGTAAGTTATATTTTTATGATTTCCATTAATATCAATGACTTAGAACAAATGGGTGAAATCCTTCCCCTGATTATTGAATGGAAAGATCGAGCTCGTATTTTAAACAGTAAATAGGCTGAAAAATTGTACTGAAATTAATTGATATGTTATAGCTCTTTGATTTTATGTTTGAAAGAAGCTATTGAGTGAATATAAATAAAGAAAAACTTATAAAAACTCTTAAAGAATACGCTTTGAAGTTTTTTACTTGAGTTGATTTTTGTATTGGTCAGTTGTGCTGGCTTAGCAGTATTTTGCTAGAGTTTATCAGTGATGTGGAAATTAGTTTTTTCATTTTTCCACGGGCTTAAGAAGCAATTTTTTCAGGTTTTTTACTCATTTTACGTACAGAGAATTTCGATTTACCCAACAAACGCTACTTTTGTTAGCTCTATCTCACCTAGTGAAAGTCAGTCGTCAGGCATATTTTCAAGTGTATTTCAAATTCTTTTTTGTTATCCTAAGTTTGAAGCAATTTGAGAAATTTACAACAAGAAAGGCTTTCATTTCTGTGAGAATATTTTCTGGCCACAGGTTTTTGCATAATTCTGATTAATGAACCCATTCGTCTCACATTATCAATACTCGTGCGGAACGAAATTTGAAAAAAATGCAAAACTCGTTCGTTTATCCACGTGGTAGGTGATTGTGACAAAATTATGCAAAATTTTCAGACAGTAATGGACGTTTATTCATTTCCGGATCAAAACAAAGATGGAAATGCGGGGGCAAATAAATGGATTTATTCACCTATATTCTGTAATTTTCTATTTATAGTTTTCTGTTTGACCGTGAGCCTTCCAATGCAATTTTTATCAACTCCATTTACTTCTGATTCGAAACAAGAAAAATTATTATCTCTATTTCTAGCTCAAGCATTAAGAAGATCTGCAAAATCTTGCATTAAGCTCAAGACCTGTGAAAAATTTTTGCAAGCTTCTAAGAAGATAAAAATCTGCCAAACAAGGGTTAAAAACTGCTTCAGATAAAGCATGATTTACTAATCAAATTTTAAGAAGAAATATTTATTATTCATTCAATGTGAGGTCTGTCATTGTCACACCCGAGTCACTACTTTTCATCTTACTAAGAAAGGCAATTTATTCGGAAACTCGATATTAGCTATTTCAGCTGCTAGTGGTGTGAGTCAGATGTTACTTTCTTGTCTCATCAACCATCGGTCCACAATGTTAAATTTCTCCCATATCTCACGATACCCTCAAAAGCATTATCTTTAGATGCAGACTATTTCGAAGATGTTGGCGAAACTTCGAACTATGGTTGCGCTATTTTCGTCTGCCTATTACATACTGTAAAGAGTCCACTTTCCGTCCATAGGAATCATTCTTTTTAAACTCCAGGAGAATGTAGTCAGACACAGCTACATGTCGGTAAGTTATTTGTGACTCTTCTTCTATCATATTTTATATACACGTGCTAGTAGAATTTCAATTCTGGAAGTGGAGACTTTACCCGTTTTATCACATCGCGATAGACGATCAAATTAAATTCTTCACCTAAAGCGCTTGCACGGCGGCCTAATTCCAACGATCGGATTTTCCTGAACAAAGCTTGCAGCTGGTCAAGAGCGAGTCCGGTATGCATCCCTATCTAGGCTCATTTTCTCAGGCTGATGCCACCTACTCTAGCACGGGAAAACTCTCTAATGCTAAATTGTGTAGCATGGAACACTGCCAGAGAATTTAATTAAGTAACCCGCCATGAATTTCCACTTATTTATCATCATGAGATTCCTCACTGATTCAAGAAAATGAACTTTCTCCAACGGCTTTCTCATGTAATTTTCTCTCGTATAAGCAGCTACATAACTACTACGTTAAGTTTAAATTTCTAGTTCGTCGTGATGGAGTCATTATCCTATTTGAAGATCATTCTAAAAGGCAGTACGTAAGTTTTCAGAAAGTTTATTGAATGAAGCTGCTAACTCCGAGGATTTTCGTGAAAGAATGAAAGTATTTCTGAGACACTACGTCTTGGTTATTTTATTTTTCTTCGTGAACTTGAGTGAGAATCCAAGCACTTCGATGCATCTTTGATGTCGTTCCATTTTTAAATAATTTTCACTCCACGTTTCAAAGACCTAAGGTTAGAGTCTATAATTATTGACTCTAACCTTGATTGAATAAGAATAAGAATTCAAGAATAAGAATAATTGAATAAGAATTCCCAGATAGCTCTATTTTGAGTTTTTTTTCTGATAGTTTTGCAAGCCGAGGATTCCAATTGCTGAAAAAAATGAATTATTTGATAGTTCAAGTTGGACTACAAGCGGGAATACGGTAACAGGCATATTCGACCCCTTAAGAGAAAATGATATACAAGTAGCTAGTAATTTTCGAGATAAAAAGTAGGACAAAGAGAGCTGCACTGGGCACCTACTCCCAAAAACCAAACTTTTCGAGTTACTAACTTCATCAGCAATTGTGTTTTCACGAGCAGGAACATTAATTGTAATATGTGACTTCTCTAGAACCGTCTCTTTTTGCCCTACCTTTTACTTTGAAGCTCTTTGCCTCTCGCAACCTAAACTTACTTGGATGTGAGAGTAACTTTTAATTAGGATAACAAATTATACATACGCTTCAATTCCTTCCGTACAAGCTTAACAAGCTCTTAAGTTTATTTTTTTTCTAGAGCTCATGAATTCAGTTACAAAGACCAACTAACGCTCCACCACTGAATTATACAAGACCAACCACTGAATAATTTACTGAACGAATTCTTTGTTCTAGTTTCTAAGCGAGTTCCCCCCTTACGTCGAGGAGGCCTCTCCTGTTCAAGAGATTGCAGCACACCTGAGCGGCTGGCTGAGCCACTCGATCGGCCAACACGTGCTCTGGCGCCGCGTTTGTCTTTGTCATATTTTTCAGAATATCACCCGGTTTGACTTTTCTCCTGACAGTGTACAATTATGAATACTTTTTTTGTTACGATTGTTATTATTCATTTTATTAACTCGTCGATGGGGGCGGTGAAAAAGTTAGGCTGGGCAGCGAAGTTGGGCAATGAAAACTGAGGAGTTCAAAAAGTTGTGGACTTGCGCAAAATGTCAACGCACACAAAAAATGTGGAAGTTCGGTCACTAAAACTTTTAACAAGCCTCAAGATAAATTTAGTGGTGAAGTCACGAGCTTATCTCTGTCCGAGAGGAGAGCCGTTCACAGAAAAAGTTAGTCCAGATTCTAATACATACACATCGCTTGTACAAAACATGCCGCGAAATTTGATGTAAGTCAATCGACACGTTTTGATGACTCACCTTACCGGCAGTGCGGCTACTTTTCGTCACATTCGAATTCGAGTCCAAGTTTTGCTTCAATTTTCCCAATTTCCTAAACGTTATAGAACATTTTCACGCAGATTTCATTCATTACTGCAGGTTTCGAAACTGTAGAAGCCTTTAAATAGGAGCAGAGTATTTTGGAATTTCAAACCCATGGACTTTCTGAATTCCGTTTGCACCAGAGGAAAACCGAATTGCTCAGCTCGAGAAATGCTTACCATTCTTGCTAATATTGCCAAATCTTCCCCCGGTTGTGGAAGCTTTAATTCAAAATGAAATGCAATAAAGTTGTGCTCTTTCAAGATTTCATGACGCATTAATGCTGCGTCGTTAAAACAAATTAATTGAACTTATTGATTTCTTTCGACTCCGGAGCCCACAGTCACTGTAACTTCAGTATGCCTAAAAGTAGTTCGAAGAACATATGCAGTTGAGGAATATGTGACCCGTGTAATGAGCAGCTTATCTCAAGAGCTTCGATTGGCCCGAAAAATCAGCTATCAGAAGTATTCGAAGGAGATCCTTTATACTGTGATGGACTTTAGGACGCTCTGACACTGCAATCCTTAGAATGATTGCGCACTGCTGTGCTGAGGGAAAACTTACCAATCAGAGCGAAAACTCGACTCACGATGACCGTTTTAGAGTCTGTACCGCTTATTCTTTTCCACAAAGGAAGCCCTCCTTCGTTGCCACACAGTAACACCATATAAGTGTACGAAAATAAGCAGCACACGCGGTGGTCACAGAACACAGGTGGGAGTACTACTAGCTGTTCTTAGTCTTGTCCTGCCTCTCCTAGTCCACATCTGCTAGGATGCCTGTGCGTGATTGGTGTCTGACGGCTTGCAAAATGGGTAGTGACTCAAGAACGGGCTAATCCCGTTGCCACATTTTATTTTGATTCATTTCATTTTTACTTCCATTTTATTTTCCTTTATTCATTTCGACTCAATGTCTTCACATGCAGTTGACCCACTTTTGTGAGTCACAAAGCAATTCATCGCTGTTTGTAACTAATTTTAAACAGACACATTTCCAAAAATATTAAAAAAAATGAAATTTGGCGTGTCAAAGTCCAGCGTTGTGCTCGGAATCAAAATATGAGGAAAAATAATCAGTTCGGTCGTTGCCGCTAAGTCTGTATGCATAATTCATGTACGCTTTCATCAAACAGTTCGGCTTACGAAAATACTCGCTAATGAATTTTGTCCCGTCAGAACAAGTTACGTTGAAGCGTGTCAACTTGTTTCACAGCCGCAATGCTTGACTCGCACTTTCGCAAGTCAAATCGATCTACGTCACAACTTTGTCAACAATTGGCGCGAAGTTTTCGTCAGTTCCGTAGGGCACTGGTTGACTTCTCGGCTCCCTGAGCACCAGGTTATGTCTCACAACTTTACTTTTGAACTCAAGCCTTGTTTCAAGATCGGAAATGTTCTGTCGTTCTTCCATATTTTTAAAGATAAGAGTTTTCTTTCCAAACCATTCAGCGATTGAGTCTTTTGCAGCGATTGCATTTCAGTGAAAATTTCCGTGTTCTATTCTTTGATGAACTGAAAAAGGAAATTCCATTTCGCGACATGAATGTCTTCAAAATGAGCTTGAATGGTTTAATAAATATTTTGTTTTGGTTTTTCAACGAAATGGAATAAAAATTACACTTGAACTGAAAAAGCAGTTCTCGACTGAAGTGATCAGGTTTGACAGTTCTCAAGTCAAGACTACCTACAGCTGAAGTGTACAGGACAAAATTCTCAAAATTATACAGCGTTATTCAAAAACAAAGCGAAAAACAAACTAAATGACATGAGAAAGCATTAGAAGATCCATCTTTTTCGTAGATGAAAATGGATTTTTAAAATATCTTGAGAAGGGCCACCTGCATTTTTAGTACAGATCCCCAGTAGGCTTTGATTCTCCTTTGTAGTTTGAATCAATTACAGAATTTTGATTTTAAATTCCATTTCAATCCTCCATTTGAGTAACTAACTATCCAAAACGTGTAGGTGCCTCAATTTTGCATTTCCGAGCCCCTAGAATTCATACCAGCTTTTGAAATTGTTAAACTCTAAATGAAACGAAGCGTGTACATAGTTTCAATTTTTCTTTTCCAACTTGATTATATTTTCAAGAAAACTTTATTTATTCTAGTAAACTGTACTAATAATAACACTTTATGTACTTCCTTTCGTTGACAATTTAGTAATAACTACCTGGACAGCGCCCTACCTGCGCAGCCAACAAGCTGGTCCTGTGATGTTTTGGTCGGGCGCTATTCCTTCACTGAAACTGACTTGAACATACATATGTTTCAGACACACGGTGTTAGTTTGCTTGAAATGAGTTACACAATTTTACGGAATTTTATTTCACTTGATATGAAAGTATTCCCCAAGTGGTAGTAATTAGGCGAAATTAAAATAAGCAAATTCTTTCTGTGCACATGTCAGCTTGAAAAATTCAATTACCAATTTCAGTTACACAGGTTTATTCGAGAACGTTTTTTCATTAATATCAAAATGAACATTTTCTCGATGAAAGTTTAACTTACGGTCACTAAATCTTGATTTTTGTACCTTGAAAATTGAAGAAAATATTCATTAATAAAAATTTCTACTCTACAACTACACGAAGTGCAGGTCGCACACCGAATACTTGCTTCATGCCACGCAGATCAAGAGAGCGTCAAAGCATGTTATAAATAGCAGAACATAGCATCATTGATTTTAATTCGTCGATAATGAGGCAAATGCTGAAAGTTCAAGCGGAATATCGAGAGTCAACTGAAGCACCTGCGCTGGTGATTTCATGAATGCTGTGAATGCTCGCTGAAACATTTTCTTCCTACTTTATAGAATTTCCACGAACGTAATCACGCGGCTTGGAAACAAGCTCTGGAGATTGAAGGAATAAATTTCAAAGTTGGGTTGTAAATTTATTCTCTGGTGAGCGTCTATGTCCACGTGGTAGACGTGCACAAAATAAATGATGGAGCGTTTGCTACTGTTTACCAAAATTATAGCATCTTCGTGTTCTCGCTTAAATTACGACCACGGATGAATTTTTTACCACTGTGGTGCAGTGTTCCAGAAGGACTTACGTAAGCGAGCGTCTTTCATTACGTGTCACTATGCTAGACTGATGTGATTTAAAATATGACGGCCGGTTTCTCTGCATCAGCCAAATTTCAAAGTGAACAGATGTGAAGCATGCAAAATGAGAATGTGTTGCAGGTACGCCCAGGTTATACATAATAAATATTTTAGCATTATGATGAATTAAAAACTCCTTGCTTACATTTGACTCGAGAACAAATAGGTTCCCGATTGAAAGAAATGGATACCAGAAGGAATAAAGTCAATGCTTACGTTAGATGGATAACAGTCAGAGAATGTCTCCTTCGGAAAATAAGTTATCCAACTCACATCAGGATTAAAAACCAATTTCTTCCTGCATTTCTAGAATTTGCTTTGAAATGTACTTACTACGTACTGCACATTTGTAAAACAGGTCTAAGCAGGTGCGCTTTGCTGTTTAAGAGTTTCATAGTACAAACCATGTATCTCTCTTGTTTTATAGGAGTACATATACGTTCGTGAACGTCAACTTTGTGGATATATACTCAAATTTGAGTGTGTATGTAGTCTCTTACCTAAATTGCTAAATTCATAACATGTTTTGATCCTAATATTTAATTTTAACCAATTCATTTAGTTCTTGTAACTTACATTCTCGAGTGTAATCTTAAGCCTTTTTGGTTACTAATCACTGATGTACTGTAAATTGAATGCTTTCATTTCTATTTAGGTTGCCCTAGAAGCCTTGTAGCTATTTCGGACCCGCATGTGGTATGTATCCTGATCCCGGTTCTTCGTCATTTTTTACAATTCTGATTGTTAACCTTTATCTGATGTAAGTTATTTGTGGCAAATAAATGTTTCTAATGTTTCTAACCTTACCAACAAAATTAGTTGCGATTGGACATAAAGTATTTCCCAATTTGCTCTCAGAAAAATGAATAACGATGCAACACGAGTACCTACTAATACGAGTTTAAAATAGCCTATTCTAGGAATCAATTTCCGTGGTAGTAAGCTTTGATATTTAGTTTTGGCAATTTTCATACTCATACATAGTAATTAGGGATTTCACCGGCTTATAAAATATTACTTATTATCGTTCTAACACTGATGATGAAGTGTATATTCCGAAACATTTATAATGAATGTCTCTATCATATCGTTGGTTTTTATTTGCATCTAAATTGACGCACTGATATATTAAATGAATCTTTTTCCCTGATCTATAGAGCATATTTAATTTATGCTTTAGGTATATTCTCGACTTCAAGTAACGTATATCGTGGAAACTTGTGAGTGTACCTAATAAAAATTTGAGCATTTTACTCGATACTTATTGCAACATAGATTTTAGTTAGAGAGTTATGATTTAGTAAGGCTTGGGCGGGAGACGTCAGCTACAACAATCTATCCAGGGTAGGCCACAATTTTTTTCCTTTTTTCAAGTACTTATAACTCCGTAACTAATGGTCTTAGAAACTTTATATGGTCTCATTTTCACCACCAATCAATGTAATTTCATCAGGTCAAACCACCATGCATTAATAAGAAATGTTCGTGCACAGATAAACGATAAGCGAGAGTCATTTTTTTTTGTCAAGGCACGAGAGCAGTTCTTAAGACACAGTCACCTATTCCACTCCCTAAGTGACCCGGCTGTAAAGAGGTGGTTTCGGGAATTGTGCCATGCTTTAGCCACGAGAGCTTCATGATTGTAATTGAGCTCATGTGGGACCATCTGTCAAGATTTTCCATCTAGTTTTCAAGTTACTACAGATTGTCTGGCACAGTTGAAATGCTGACACAAAGTTCCTGAGATATGTATTTCCCAGACCTTTTATTGCGGGCTTTGCCCGACCGTTGTTCTCAAATGTTCACAGTCGAGTTCGCATGGCCGTCCCCTACCTTCATCACCTCCTGCCATCACTACTGCGCCATTCCTGTCACCTCCTGCCATC
>VOMN01118644.1:0-17613 GCA_014899125.1 Orchestia grillus | reverse complement strand
CTGGGGACAATTCTGGGCCGGCTGGGGACAATTCTGGGCCAGCTGGGACAATTCTGGGCCAGCTGGGACAATTCTGGGCTCCTTTCCCTCTCTAAGTGCCCCTCGCGACGGGACCTTCATTACTTAATTGTATCATCACTCTAGTTACCTAGTGAGAGTAATTATTATGTTACTGTAATAACATAGTTACACTGGTGACAGACAATAAATACATACAATAAAAATAGTTACAATAGCTTCACTGAAACCATATTTACACAGTCACAATAATTATACAGTGACAATAATTGCATATTTGCACCAATTATATACTCACAATAAAAACTTCCAACACTTATATAGACAGTAATTATATATTTACAATAAGTACAATGTTAAAGCATATTCATAGTTACAGCCAGTGCATATTAACAATAAAGACATAATTTCACTAATTACAAGTTCCACTAATTATGTAGTTTCAAAAAAATTCATAATTACAACGCTAAAATCAAGAAAAAAAGCAACACCTAATAACACCAGAAACAACAAAGAAATAATTGCTCAATAAAAAGAAAGACACAAGCAACCAATAACAACAGACACAAGCACTCAATAACACCAATAACAACAGACATAAACACTCAATAACACCAATAACAACCGACACATGCACTCAATAACACCAATAACAACAGACACAAGCACCCAATAACACCAATAACAACCGACACATGCACCCAATAACACCAATAACAACCGACACATGCACCCAATAACACCAATAACAACCGACACATGCACCCAATAACACCAATAACAGTGCCCGCACTCCAGCAGGCCGAGCACAAACCGGCAGCCCTGTGCAGCCGTACACAAGTGAGGCCCAGGTTCGAGTCTACGTGTGCCGCGGAAATAGGTTAGGCAAAAATAGGAAAGGAATTAAATTCGGGCAAGTTTGTAAAGTGGATACTGAAATGAAGGATTTGTCTGACGGCTCTGAGATGTTCGAAATTTATACTCTTCGTCTAATCCTGTATTGTGGATACCGACTTAACTGCATAGGATTTATTTCTGGATACGGTTTGATTTTGATAAATTTTATTTGACCCAACGGGTCACGTGTTGTCTAGTTGTTTTTTAAAATTCTCAGCGGCCTTTCCCCCGAAATCTCCACGCTGTCTTTCGTATCGCAGAATGTGCGTTTCTACGGTTCAGTGTTAGACTCATTTTTTGTACTGCTATCGTGAGGAAAATTTTCGCGTCATCGACTTGTCTAATGAAGGAACGACCGTTATGCAATCTCGCTTACTCGTGAGGGGGTCAGATTAGAAGGGGGAGGGATGGGGGTTACTGATACGGTCCCCTTATTTTCCGGACTGAGATCTCAAAAAATGAATGAATTTCCCTCTCTGTGCTCTGGTGCGAGAACGTTTTTTCTGAAGAATATTTCGAATTGAATTTCGGAAATTGTCCTCGGTTTTGTCTTGAGATGAAGCGGAACGAGCAGCTCTTATTTCACGTATGTGTAAGGGCAAAAATCCTGCGAAATTGCTCAGCTCACTTTTGGTGCAGAAAATCGAGGAAGATGTGCACCCGCTCTCTGCACACAGAAAATTCTGTGGAAAATTGGCACTGATTAGTGATAGGCCTAATTGGAACTGACTAGTGATAGGCCTAATTGGCACTGACTAGTGATAGGCCTAATTGGAACTGATTAGTATAGGCCTAATTGGGACTGATTAGAGCTGGACCTGATAGAGACTGATTAGTATTGGCCTAATTGGAACTGATTAGAGCTAGGCATAATTGACACTGGTCAGTTCTAGGCCAAATGACATTGATTAGTGCGAGGGCTAATGGTACTGATTAGTGCTAGATCTAATTACCATTGATTGATGCCAGGCCCAAATAACACTGGTTAGTACTAGGCCTAATTAGCACTGATTAGTATGAAGCCTAATGGCGCTGATTAGTGTTACGCTTAAACACTAATAAGTGAAAGGCCTAATTGGCCTCGAGTAGTGCTAGGCTTAATTGGCACTGATTAGTGATAGGCCTAATGGAACTTATTAGTGCCAGTCATAATTGGTACCGATAACTGTTAGGGCTAATTAATAATCGGTACTGATGTTCGCGAGCCCCGCTGATCGGTAACGATTAATTATTGCTAATTACGCTAATCTGGGCTGATTAGTGCTGAGCGTCGATTATGTCTATGCCTCACTAATGCCTCATTAATACCCCATTAATGCCTCACTAATGCCCCAGTAATGCCTCTCTAACGCCCCACTAATGCCTCACTAGCACCTCACGCTAGTGCTAGGTGCCTGACGTCGGGCTGGCTCCACTAGTCAAGAGCGCGCTTCTCTGCGTCCCGCAAATCGATGACAACTAGTGCTAGCCCCCTCTTGGTGGGGACCGTCGACTAGTGCTAGCCCCTCTTGGTGGGGACCGTCGACTAGTGCTAGCCCCTCTTGGTGGGGACCGTCGACTAGTGCTAGCCCCCTCTTAGTGGGGATCGTTCGATCTAATCTGTGCCAAGGACTATTCAGCAAAATAAAAAGAGACATTTAACAAAAGTTTGGCAAAATTCAAAACAAACTATTGAGCATAATTAGACATATTATTTATAAAATTTGAAGTCGATGGCGAAATGACCCATGTTTCAAGTCCACTGCCCTTTTGCGACCGTCACCTTTGCCTTCTGTGATGCATAACCTTCAATCATGACCTGGCGTGTAGAGGTGATGACCTGGCGTGTAGAGGTAATGACATGGCGTGTACAGGTGATGACCTGGCGTGTACGGGTGATGACCTGGCGTGTGCAAGTGATGACCTGGCGTGTGCAAGTGATGACCTGGCGTGTAGAGGTAATGACATGGCGTGTACAGGTGATAAAAAGGTCCTCGGTCATAATGAGTTTGACCAAATAAGGCCATTCAGATTTAGGAAAATTCCTCGTGGAAGAATGAGGTCCAGGTCGGAAACGGGGCCTAAAAATAAACTTGCCTGCGCGGTAGCGACCGTACATTTCAGGATGGATTCCTTACCACTGGTTGATGATNGTTGTTTCTTTAACGATGCCAAAGTCTGAGTCTGTAAAAAAAACTTCACATTTCTGCGCGGAAACTGGACGCCACCCAAATTACACCCTCCTGTCGGGCCTGAATGAGGGATTTCTTGATCCATTGACTCATTCATTAGTTATTTTCACGTGCGCCTCCCAGCGCTTCCGAGTCTTCTGGCTCCAGATGACGGCTGCGACCCCCAGCCCCTGGCCAACGTTCCTTTACATTGTGCACATTTTTTGTACAAGCACATTAGTGCCACGCACTGGGCGCAACACAAACGCACACAACGGCACAATATTTTACAGGTTACGTTTTGTGAGACCTAGTGGGCACGATAAGTGTAAAAGTAACATATTAGTGAGTGATACAGGACGCTGAGCGGCCGAAATAGGCAAGTGGGTTAGACGAGTGGACTGAGGTCGTCGCCTCTCGTATCAAACGAGGGTTTCTTTAAGAAATGTTAAAGCAAATAGCAGTAGTAATTAGTGCGTAAGATCTTCCTTGTCTGGTATTATAAGGTTTTGTGCTCTCCATCAGTCCAACTAGAGCAGGAAGGAGTAGTCGCCCTTCTTAGTGTACTATTTGTAGTACTTCTCAGTGCACTTGTACTTCTTGAACCACTTTTAGTGGGCTTGTACTATTGTACTACTTCTTAGAGTACTTGTACTATTTGTACTACTTTTTAGTGTTCGTATACTAACTACTACTTTTTAGTGTTCGTATACTAACTACTACTTTTTAGTGTACTTGTACTACTTGTACTACTTCTCGGTGTACTTGTACTATTTGTACTACTTTTGAGTGTACTTACACTACTTGTAGTACTTCTTCGAGTACTTGTATTACTTTTGAGTATTCTTAATACTTATAAGTACTCGTACTACTTCTTAGTGTACGTACAAGCTCATGTACTCTTTTTTAGTGTACTTGTACTACTTGTGAAGGCTCCTATGTAGTAGTGGTACAACTAGCAGTACGGCTAATGGTACAGGTGGCGGTACAGGTGGCAGTATGGCTGGTGGTACAGCTGGTCGTGAAGCTGGTGGTACAGCTAGCGATACAGCTCGTGGGATAGGTGGAGGTACGGCTGAAGGTACGGCTGGTGGTGCAGCTGAAGGTACGGCTGGTGGTGCAGCTTTTGACACCTACCAGACAAATGCACCGATGTGGGTTACAGCATTAACACAAAATATTCATCGTCTCGGGAATGTAAGTCTACGGCTGCAATATCCAGATTCGACGTACGCTCGATCGTACCACATTAAGTGTGTCCGACGTACGCTCGATCGTACCACATTAAGTGTGTCCGACGTACGCTCGATCGTGCCACATTGTGTCCGACGTGCGCTCGATCGTGCCACATTGTGTCCGACGTACGCTCGATCGTGCCACATTGTGTCCGACGTGCGCTTCACGCACCAGGCCTGAAATGCTGTCCTTCATCTTACACTGTATTCAACATACACTGCATCAAGGTAGTATACTTTCGATTCTTGGTGTACATTTTACCAACGCTCGAACTACACATAAATAGAAATGACTATGCATAACATATAACTACGTGACGGCATTTTAATAGGTACCTGCTTTATGGAGGTGTTACGCTGGAAGTTCAAGTTAGCGTGTGAAAATAGTTGTTGGTTAAATCAAGCGTCGGTGAAGAGGAGAAGAGTCATGCTATATGTACATAGATTGAGTATGTATGTAGAAAATATGATATGCTTATAAAATCCATGTAAAATCATGTAGATCTTTTTGAAAACTCTCCAAATTGCGTCCATGTTCGAGCTTGGAATGTTGAGCGCTTCAGGCAACATTTTTCCCGTCATTCAGCTCTTGCTGATCTGAAACGAAAGTGGTGACGGAATTTGATGGCCATTTGCTGCAATTAGAGCTCACATTTACCGCTGCGTTACCTAGGCCTACATGATCTAGGCCTACACGACCTATGCATAGATATCCTAGGTTTTACATGGCCTAGGCCTATCGCCGTACTTCGCTGCTGATTGCACCCCAGCTTACTGCCGCCTCCCCAGATGATGGTTTTGAACACAAGGGTTTGATGTGCCCCACAAGTTGTGGTGAACGCAAAGGTCTTATGTTCACCACAAGTTGTGGTGAACATTTCGTGATGGGGTTGTGATTTTTAAGTCTTGTGATGAGCTTATCTCCTGCTTATCTTACTCATATGCATTCCTCAGCCTTCTTTAATGTGTGTTCAACTAGAACGTACTATTCGATTACATCTAATCGGTGTTAGAAACTTAGCGATAGTTGATTTAGTCTGGGTCGTCATCTCGAGATGTACTCTTTACGTCTACCTAACTCCTCGTGCCGTGTGTATCTCTCCGCCTTTTTTGCCCTAACTACACACGTAGATGTCTCGTAGACACACGTTGACACACGTAGATGTGTCCCATTCACGTATTTTCTCTGCTGTTATCCTTGCAGCAGCGATCGCTAACCCCCTGACGTTTTGCAACCCCACACGCGCTAGGGAACGCGAGTCCAGAAAATCGTAGGCTGGAAGCTCGAAGGCGTTCTCGAACTGCTTGAGTGAAAATTCGATGTCTGGCGGTGTGTGTTCCGTGAGGTCAGTAGGTGGTGCCCAGCTGGCGGAACCAGGTTTGTTTCCCAGAATTTGTTCGATCATGCACAAACGGTGTCGCACTAAATCTCTTTTTTTATCTCCCGGAGAGGTCATCTACATACAATTGCGAGTGGAGTGCTCAAAGTTATCTACTCAGGTCTATTTTAACTTTCTGCTTAGGTCTGCCGCAGCCTACTTACACTTTTCCTTCATGGTTATCGTCGATCATTTTTGTATATTACTATTTAACTTAAACTCACGTTACCAGAAAGTTTCGATAGTTAATTAATTGAAAGCTAATTGACAGTCTTTACGTTTCCCGCACAAAATTGTTTAGAAGGCAGTGAACTCGTCAAGCCATTGGACTATGTACGCATCGTGCGGGCGCTGGAGCATCAAAACATTGGAAATTTTATCACGAAAGACAGAGGAAAAAAGCTCCATCGAAATAGAAGTTTTATCGCCGTTCTTCAGGTAAATAATTTCCCCGCAGAATTGATGGTCCAGATCAAGTGAAGCTAAGACAAGCTGAGGGACTGGTGTTCTCGTGTGGGTGTTGCACCGAATGTGTGTTGGTGCTTGTGTTGTGTTGGTGCTTGTGTTGCGTTGGTGCTTNTGGTGCTTGTGTTGTGTTGGTGCTTGTGTTGTGTTGGTGCTTGTGTTGTGTCGGTGCTTGTGTTGTGTCGGTGCTTGTGTTGTGTCGGTGCTTTTGTTTTGTTGGTACTTTTACTGTAGTATTTCTACCGCATATGCACTTCTGTAGCGGTAGAATTTCAATCGAATTTGCATTTCTACGCAGTAGTACTTCTACTGCATATGTGCTACTACTGCAGTAGTATTTCTACTCCAGTACTACATTCACGGCATTAGCACTGCGACTGTTTTAGTACTTCAACTGTATTAGCACTTGTGTACTGCATTAGTATTTCTACCGTGTTGTTTTTCTGCTGTTTTATTACAAACTTGAGGGTTTTAGGACTCTGTATTCCATGCGTTGCCTTTGCTTTCATTCCTTCATTGTATTCTTCCGGAACTAAAAAATCGCAGAAACGCGCGCCAGGGCACCAAGCCCACTAGCTGGAACAAAACATTTATTTCTTCCAGCCTTTGTACTCCATTTCCTTCCGGTGCAACGAGCTGCGGCGCTCCAAATAGTTCTGGAACCAAGCGCGGGGTGGTTCTCGCTGACGTCGATCTCGGGACAGCTAAATTTGACCTCGTGCAATAGTTAACAAAGAATGAGTATTAAATGGAGGTGGGTCGGAACATCCAGTGAGAACGCGTTGTCTGGTGCCTCTGTTCTCGCGTGTTGCGAAGCGGCCATCGTGTTGTATCTAGCCGCCATCTTGTTGTGTGTAGCGGTCATCTTGTGTCTAGCGGCCATCTTGTGTCGAGCGACCATCTTGTGTCTAGCGGCCATCTTGGGATGCGAACAACGTTTTGAGGTTTGCGGGCCCCATTCGAACCCAGAAAATTGGTTTGGACGCTGTCCGAGCGCTTGTACGCGTGCATCCCGTGGCGATTCGATCCTGGGAACTCATTTATTTTGTTATGCGTTTTTGTCGTGTACCTCCAACGGTGTTGTATTGGTTTGCTGTCCTTGAAGTTTTCGATATACCTAGGACAGAAGTTATTTAAAGTATGTGTTTTGGGATTGCTTGTTCGTTCCAAAACGTTTTGTTCCTAGGCTAGCAAAGTTGAAGTTTCTAAAATATGTTATACAGAGTATTCATAATGTTAACTACGTAGAGTATCTCATAGATTTGACGTGGTAAACTCTTTAAAAAGTTCCTTGTAGTTGCTATATATATATATATATACACACGCATATATACCGTACCTAAAACTTGTAAAAGTTTTCTCTTTCCCTTTAAAGACTGATCCCCTGCTCGTCTGTTTCATTTGACCTGCCTGAGATACGTTCTAGTAGGAGCACCCCCCCTCCCCCCGAAGCTCGCCTGTTGCAGTTACGTAATTCAGGAACTTTTGTTGTTCTGTGACGGCTGTCATGGTACGATGGGGAGACCGTTACAGAAATTCATGCCTCGCCCGTAACAGTTTCATGTAATTTTTTCGGGGGCGTGTATGACGATAAGTTTAGAATTGATATCTTTTGATAGATTTCCAATCTCGATCGTGCAGAAGAGTGCCTTGATTCACAACCCGCAGAAGTGTGTGATGTCGGTTATTATAAGTTTGTTATGTTGGTTATTATAGGTTTGTTATGTCGGTTATTGTAAGATTGTTATGTCGGTTATTGTAAGTTTGTTATGTCGGTTATAAGTTTGTTATGTCGGTTATTATAAGTTTGTTATGTCGGTTAAGTTTGTTATGTCGGTTATTATAAGTTTGTTATGTTGGTTATTATAAGTTTGTTATCTCGGTTATTATAAGTTTGTTATGTCGGTTAAGTTTGTTATCTCGGTTATTATAAGTTTGTTATGTTGGTTATTATAAGTTTGTTATTTTGATTATTATAAATTTGTTATGTTAGTTATGATAAGTTTATGTTTGTTATCATAAGTCCATCAGAGATCTGGCACGATTTGAAGCAGTCGTAAATGAGCGAAGCAGGGCACGAATTCCTGAATTGCTATCTATGGCCTCGGAAAAGTTATCGTGAATGAAAGACTCCTGAATTACGGCACTTTACGGTCATCTCTGAGCAAGTCAAGTTGACCCCGCGCGAAACTGTGCAGCACTATGCAGGACTATGCAAACCTATGACGGACTATGCATAATTATGAAGAACTGTGCAGTACTATGCAGGACTGTACAGAACTATGCAAAATTATACAGGACTATGTAAAACTATGCAGGATTACACAGGACTGTTCAGGCCCCCGTTCCCAAGCACAAAATACGTCCGTTGAACAAAGTCCTGCAGAGCGGCCCTGAGGTGTATGTGAGCCCAGCAACAAGCTCCACATAATACCTAAGACAAAGTACGCTAAATGAACCTCGGAAGTAGTTCGAGCTCCTCGTACCAGGCCACACTGGTGTGCCGCTTATTTTGCTTTTAGGGATACCGTATTGAACCTTCCATTCCCAAGGAAGCCACTCCGCACGAGGTATCGAACTCAGGCTTCTTGAGTAAGAAGTAAGCACGCTACCACTTTCGCTACAGAGCCCCTAGTTTCATTCACCCCCGCAAATTGGCTTATCGAGACGAGAATGGCGTGGTGCTAGCAAAATAAAGCGTCTTGTTATTCCGAAGTCGCACGTAAATTTAACTTTAGCATCACTTTGACTTGAGCATCACTTTAACTTGAGCATCACTTTAACATGAGCATCACTTTAACTTGAGCATCACTTTAACTTGAGCATCACTTTAACGCTCTCAAGTTCAGCTTGCATAATTTGATAGCGAGCGCGACCATCAAGGTGCTGTCACAGATTCGACCACGCACTCGTTGTATTTTTTATGCCAACGCCCACAGAAAAAACGGGTTCGTTAACTCCAAGCATTACTTGGAGGCGAATAGGCCTCATACACCTCAAAAAAAAATTTTTGAGCTCGTGGATTTCTATTAATATTGCGTAGGTGCAACAACGTGTGTCTAAAACTAACGTACACGTACACATTTGACTGACGATGGACGTGTGTGTAGACGTTGCATGTACACGTCATCTGAAGGGTGACTCGTGTGTGCAAAACTCACGTGCACGTCATGAAACTACAAGTGCACGTGCGTGGAGAATTTACATGCACGTTGTTAGATCAAAGATGCACGTGCATGTAGAACTTACATGTACGTCATTAGGCTGAAAATGCCCGCGCGTGTAGAATTTACATGCACGTTGTTAGACTAAAGATGGACGTGCGTGTAGAATTTACATGCACGTTGTTAGACTGAAGATGCACGTGTGTGGAGAACTCACGTGCACGTCATTAGGCTGAAAATGCACGTGCATGCAGGACGCACGTGCACATCTAAAAAATCATAATTCGGCAAAAAAATATTCCAGCTTCACACATCCCACGACGCCCAAATGCCCGGTAAGTGTTCCCGGCAGATACTGCGTAGTCGTGGCACCATCTACGTGCAGGTAACTATAACTATGCAGGTAACTTAACTATAACTATGCAGGTAACTTAACTATAACTATGCAGGTAACTGAAACTATGCAGGTAACTATGACTACGCAGGTAACTATGACTATGCAGGTAACTATAACTATGCAGGTAACTATAACTATGCAGGCAACTATAACTATGCAGGCAACTATAACTATACAGGTAACTATGAATGTTGCCTCTAGTTGGTCTTTGGCATATCATTTACGCATGTCATCCTAAAATGGTTTCCATTTTGATCTTCGTTATTGTAGCCTTTGGGAAAATTCGTAACAGCGTTCTATGATGAGTCGTCCATGAAATATTGAACGTTGTTCAAGGCAGGCGCGTACAGCATTTGGTGGCTTCATAAAAAGGTTCCTGGAGCCATGGGACTGAGGACGCTCTTTCTTCCTTAATAAAATTCGTGAATAATAAATTATTTTGTAAATTATGCGTTATTTTTGTAAATGAACGAAATATTACACAATTACTCCTTGGCATCCATCCTCGTCCTCTTGTAAACGAAACAAAAGGAATTTAGGACAAAGCGATTATTTCTAAAGTCCTTTCAGAATAGCAGCAATCCCTACAGGGTTGAAGGTAAATCTCAGAAGCGAAAGAACTGAGAAACTTCCCCTTCTTCAAGACATAAAACGCGTATTTGGGAGCAAAGAATACCAGAGCACGCTTCTCTGTTTTACTTTCCTATTGTGTTGTGCGTTAGGAACAAGCCTCCGCTCATGGGAAAGATTGTTTACAGAATATTCATTCTTCTCGAAGGTTAATCCAAAGACCACCGTCTTTCCTGAAGAACGTAAGCAATAATCCCGTTTAGTCTAAAATTCTTTCTGTTCGCTCCAAGCTTGAAGGATTATACTCGCAAATACGTAAAATATCGACAACTCGGTGCACAATAACGGTGTGAAAAAGATTTACGGTCTGGTAATTAATTGAGAGTCATTTGCCTAGCTCCATTTATAGCAAAATAATAGAAAGTGCCCACTGTTACTAAGAAACTTTCCTTATGTGTTATGCATGTTTAACTAAGCCATTGCGAACCAACCTCCATAGATTAAAATGCGTTTATCTCACCAAAACGAACCTTGTGTTTTAAAACTGTTGAAAGAATCCCAAAACACCCTGCACACATATGTATACCAGCAGGAAGTTTCTTGTACCAAGCTAAATGCAGTCATCGCATGTATGCATACAACGGGAGCTACTTTTTCATACAAACCTAAATACAGCTTTGTCGTTGATTGATATAAATCACCAAATTAATGAGTTCGATATGGTAACAAACATCTCGAGGGCATCCAAGGACATGAGGTATACCGAGGCTCGATGAGGCTCGTTGATAATGGAACATTTATTTCTTTTCTCGTTGATAATGGAATATTTATTTCTATTCTCGTTGATAATGGAGCATTTATTTCTTTTTCCAGCGGCACCGGAAGGACGTGAGCAATTTCGACAAACAGTTCACCTCGGAGCGCACGGAGCTCACGCCCACGGACAAACTTTTCCTCATGAACCTCGACCAGACGGAGTTCACGGGCTTCTCTTACCTCAATCCTGAGTTTATCCAGCACGTCTAGGCTGGGAGTACGGACGTAATCTATCCACAGTGCGTGGGGACAGTTGTCATAGTCAAACAACTGCGTGGGTACAGGCGACACGGCCGGACAACAGTGTGCGTACAGTTGTTACAGTGAAACAGCAGTCTGTGTACAGTTGTCAGTCAAACAACTACCGGAGTACAGTCGACGTTGTCAGACAACAGTGTGTGTGCAGTTATCACAATAAAAGAAGCTGCGTGGGTACAGTCAGCGCAGTCAAGCAACTCTATGCGTACAGTAGTCACTGTGAAAAATTGAGCGCGTTCAGTCGGGCCAGTCAACATTGTTGGTACAGCCAGCGCAGTTATCAGTATCAGTAGCACAGTCACAGTCAAACATCAGCATGGGTACCACTTACATTGTGTTCTATGGGTAGGTCGATTTTGAAAAGAAATCCTACTTCTATGATTTTTGGAAATGTTTATTTTTCACGGGTATATAAGTAGGAAACCATGATTGTTGGAGGAATATTATAGTGGGAAATTCATTTCACCTCGTATGGAGCGATTCATCTAATATAAGTCCTCATCTCACTCGATGATATATTTTCAGTCATCATGAATGAAGCGGTATTTTGAAAGCAAAACGTGTGTCTCGCAGAATTCCAACTCGTGCAGATGCATCAAACTAATGCTACTGTTAAAATTGATTCGATTTACCCAAGCGTTAGTTTTAGAAGCGCAACTTGTACGTAAAACTTGTCCCTCGAGTCGCATGATCTCACTGAAGGAACGATCGTTCTGAGAATTATCTCGTTGATGAGAATCATCATCTGATCGGCTCTAAAAATCCGTTGAAATGGAAGGACAAATGAAAGGACTGGCAAATCTCTTGCCGGGTTGTATGAAACATCAAAGAGCTGGTAAACCTCTGACCAGGGTGAAGGACATCTCTCCCAACATGTTATGAACCCGCAATATCGCTTAGGTGAGTGCCATTTTAACTTTACGTGTAGAAGTGTGCCCAAAATACAGGGTAACCATCTTTGTAAGAAGAAAGGTGTTTTAGTTTAATCATGTGGCGGTAGGACATGTTGTAATGGTCCGAAGACAACTGCAAACACTCGTCCTCTTCAACATAGTCGTCCTTCCACCGCAAGGCTGCCCTATTCCAGCAACTTGGTGGCGCTGCTACGATGGTGCTGAACCTTGATGAAAATGCACTTTCCAGTGCTTTTAAGAATCTAGCATATGTTAGCACATCTAGCTTCTTCGTGTACACCCTGTGTACAGGGTACCCGAATCCCAGGTTTTCGGGAACCTGAGGTGTTGTCGACGTATAAATACATACTGAGGATTATGTAATTTCAATTTTTTAGGAAATGATCAACGTGTTAGTAGAGGCTTTGGCTTATAATTTATGTTTCATTTTAATTACTGTTGACCGGACTTCTCAAATGTCTTAAACTATCATTACCTTGAGTTTTGGGTTACCTTTAAGAGAACCGTCTGTCTAACAGGCAATTAAGATTAAGGACTTTTATCTGAACTTAGACTTATCGTTTAAACATCAGCATGCCAAACGACTGAAGTTGTTCGTTCTTGTTTCTAATTTTAGCGAGTTTGCATTCCGATGTACCTTTCCGTTGAAGTTTCTAGTGAATTATTTTTAAGGATTTGTTGAGATTTGTTCTTTGTTTCTATAGATAAAATTGCTGCGTCTCCCAACGCTCATATCATGCATGCTCCTTGTTGGAATTCAGTGCAGAATTCTTTTGTTCTTTTAGAGATCATATCGCGCCACGTTGGCGTGCTAATTCATAGTCCCTCTCATTGTTTCATGGTCACACTTGCTACGTGTTTGATTGCGTAGTGCATACAGGGTGTTCCATACAAATTTAAAACGAAATATCTTCACAATGAGACAGCTCTACTCAGTTGCGAACAATGTGGGCATAGTCAGCACAGTTATGGTATGGGGAAACCGCATTAGATGCTAGTATGTTAAAGAACGAGTTGAAATGCATCAATCGGAACAAAATGATACGGCCAATATTATAAAATCATGCCTGCAAACTTCTCAACACGAAAGTATCGCTTAATTCAGAATCGGCGCTCTTTACGGAACACCCGGCAGTCAATGTGTGTACAAGGCAATCAACGGAAACTTTCACCTCAGACGCTAGAATTACCAGCCCGTACATCCTGCCAGTAGGTTAATCTACACATTATCCACAGATGCGGAAATTAGACTTTCGCTATTATTTCTGTAGATTTTTATTGTCGGAAATTCAAAATCTACTTTCCGTTGTAGTAATTTTTTTTTAATGTTCATGGCTTTTGACGTTGGTTTCCAGTGTTTATCGACGTGGGTCATTATGTACCTGGAACAGGGTTTCTCAAGCAAGGGTGCGTGTGAGAAGTATATGGAACGTATATTCTAAAAGTGCTATAAAATATTTTGTTGTTGATCACATTTGGTAAATATTTACCGCGCTTATCATTCAGCAGCTGTAAATTTTTAGGGGTCCGAAGATACCGTGACTTTTTTTGTGTGCAGACGTAAAATTGAGTCGGGAACTACGACTTTAGAACACAGACAAAATTTATTCTGATGGTATGTTGTGGGACACCGTTGCATGGACGCTGCTACGCTGGTCAGTCTCGCATCCACATAGCTCCAATCGCATCGTGAACGTAAGCATCGCTAACCGATACATCATGTCACCATAGGAAAGGTCAATTGGTTCCCTACTGTCTCTAAAGCGGCATAAATTTTTGTCCGTATGCGCCCTACCTTGTGGGACCACATAACAGCCCACACACAGGAACAAACGTGAATTCCTGGTTTGCGTCCGTAGTCCACATACATATGTTGTTTTACCCTTGTCCACCTGCATGAGTGCAACACGTAGCAAATGACCTAGCATGAAAGGCAGTCGACTTGAGCTACTTTGCCCATGTCATCATCATTCCACGTCCAATGGTGTCAACGCAGAAGTATTCTTGTGCTTGGTTTGCTTGTTGAAGCTTTGCTTTGGTGGTTCGTTGTCTAATTTAGTGCCTCTCGTTGAACACTTTTACAGAGGGGCTGGCTCGCTGGAGCTATTTCCTGGTGCTCGTGTGTAGAAGTATGTAGAATTGACACCATAGTCGGAGATGTCAACCGTAGATTTTTGTGCTCTGTCATTACGGACTTGCAATGCGCGGAGGTGGAGTTGGAGAGAGAACCGTTATCGTACGTGTTAACTTTTCGATTATCTAGATGTGCTACATATATTGCTAGAAACACTTCCCTTCGATATGCATGAAGTGCAATTCTATTCGTCGTCATCTAGTGTCCTCAATCCTAGATTTATTTTCTTCGAATTTTATCGCGTGTGTTCAGTCTCATAGATTGAAACCCTCGCCTGTTCATCAATGGTTTGAATGTCACACTTCCTTGTTTAAATTAAGAAAACTGTTATCTTCCATGGACCTCCCATTGGCATCTGATGACGACCTCTGTGCTGATCTTTCAATAGTCACTGAGTGTGTTGGATTAAGCAAAGAAGACATCACTAATATAAGAAACTTTGCGTAACTTAACAATCTATGTACTTTCAGCTCGTGCTTTTTCCTCGTGTCCAACTTTGACAAGCGACGAACATTAACGAATAAGAATACAGGCTCTTTTTAATCCGTAAAATTATAGTTCTGGACCACGAGGCATCGTATGCCGCTGTTGCGCGTAAAAAAGGTCAATCTGTATTCGAAAAATTAGGTTGAAAGCTTCCCTGGGCCATTGTCTCACAATTTTCTCAAGAACAACAGAGTTAATAGTTCTAATTTTGGGAATCGCACAGGCAGCGCGATAAGAAGAACCATTGTGAAAGGAGGCAATGGTTTCCGGTCTTGAACGTAGTAACGCTCGTGAGTAAAGATATTCCCTTTTAGATCGGTTGTCCTTCTCATGCCTGCGTCAGTATTACGGAAACCTAACGTTAAAACTGGTCTCGAATACGCAAATACTTACCCCAGAGGGTGTTACCCCTGGACTGCCCGGGTGACCGTGAACCCACACGCTAGTTTGACTTTTCCGTCTCTTTAACATTGCTTAAATTTACCTTTCGAGAAGTCTGGTAACGAGACGTCTGCTACAGTTTACCCTATTTTATTCGAATATTGATTCAAACACGCGTAATGGCGAACAAATATCAAGGTAAGCTTACTGCGAGAAATACACTCAGACGGCAAAGGGTTAAGCGTATACTTTGTTACGTAATGCGTACGTTGATACTGCTGATATGTTCACGAATAAGAGAACGGGAGCCGGATGTTTGGGACAAAAACATTGCTTTCGAAATACACGAACGATAACGTAGCTCGGACGGTTGTACTTGCCACAGTAGAACTACTTTTAGAATTTCCACCATCGGCTTCTGGCCGCCGGGAGAAGTGTGTATATTGTGCGATATTCCAAGGATTCTCATGATAGTGAACTCAGTCATTAGACGATTGTGTTTACCGTATTTCTGAGTGGGAACGCGTCTTCCACAGCCTGCCAACGAATGGAGGTGTAAGCAACAACTGCCCCTCCCTCACGAACAAAATTAATCACTTTTTATTGTGGTATGACTACTAAACTTGCGTCCTTTTATTAAAAATGTGTATGTTTATTTGCGATGTTCCCTTTTGTTGTATGTGTTCCTCGATGTTGATGTGTTCGCGAGCGCCTGCTTGTTTTAGGAAACGTTCACCCTGATTTCGCGGCGCCCAGGACCGTGCTTTGATCTAAATGGGCGATGTCATTTTTTCAATTGATTGACCGTGGTGTGGATAGCGCGATTTCTTGAAAAAGTGAACCGTTATAATTAGAGATCGTTGCCATCGAAATTTGTGTGTCGGCGTGAACTTTGAATCTTGTTTGAACAGCGATTGTGTTTTTTTTTTACGGTAGACGTGAATGCTTGTTCGCCAGATGCGCGTTTTGGCTGAGGGGAGTGAACGAACCTAGAGCGATTTAGGGATATTTAAAATGAAAAAGAAAAATTATTTTTTTGCGCAGCCGAGGTAACTGACGAAATTTTTGAAGGAATGCGACATTCACGCTCAGTTAAAGAATTTTCCCAGTTTTGCTGCTGACGGATTATGGTGAGAATGAGAAGGTGCTTTAGTCCCCTTGAGAGTATTTTTGTACCGAGAGTAACGTTTTAAACCTGACGATTTCCTTCAAACGAGGACGCCGTCCGGTACCACGCTCTGCTGAGCCAGCAGCTTCCATTTCCTAGGCCTAGTAAATAGGCCAGCTAGTTAAGTTCAGTTACTAGGCCTAGAAACTAAGCCCTAAAACTAGGCATAGTGACTAGATCAGGGAGCTAGAAACTAGGCCTAATAACTTAGCCTAGCTCATTGGCCTAGTCTCTTGATCTAGAAACTAGACATTTTTAGATCTAGACTAGACCTAGAAACCAAATCTAGTTATTTAGAGACAGGCCATACTGCCGTGGTGTGCAGGCAGGGGCTTCCGTGATCCAGGCGTGCTGCTGCTAGAAAAAATTATTTCATTAAATGTAAATTGACTTCAAAATCTGTTCGAAAATTAGCTGTAGCAGCTTGGTCACGAAAGACTGAAGCAACTTAGAATAAAATTAAAAAAATTATCGAAGAATTGGAGGAGAACATACCGTACGTTTTCTAAATTTGTTGCCTTCGCGATAAAGGCAGAATCAAGTGAGGAAAATGTCGGATAAAATTAAGTTTTTAAGCTAACAAAAATAACGTGGAACAAAATAAGTTGTAATTACTTATACGAATAAGGCTGACCCAAACTCATCTGCGCTGATGAGGCAAGAGAAAATGAAGGTCACTCTATAAATGCCATAAACAATCTCCATTTGGCGAAATTACGTATATATGCATGTGTTTAAAAATCAAACTTCCAAGCCAGCGTTGTTTAGGATTGCTGTTGATTTTTTGAAATCCCACCTCGGCTTGTGAGCATTCCGTTCATCACCTGATCTTTTTTGGCAAAAATCACAAGCCATTCATGTTTTGATTAGTTTTAAACTCGGCAGATACGCGCTTTCTTAATGAACGAGTGTATGACTTTTAAAGCGTGTGCGAGTTGTGTGTTTTCGAGAAAAACCTCTGTTGATTGAATTTTTTCCTTTTTTCGAAAAAAAAATCTCTACCAACAGTACAGGAGGCAGTAAAGCAATTTGTATCGCAATGAGGCCCGTCCGATGCCAACACGGGCTCCGGCAAATCGTATTCGTATCAGCTGGACTTCTGGGAGTTATCAGCCACAGGGTGCCAGGGTACAACTTGCGGTGTTTTGAGTATCTAGGATACAAGGTCGTTGAGGTAAACA